>SKCR01036608.1:0-52927 GCA_019454045.1 Zanthoxylum bungeanum
CGTATACTACGCCTGATATAGATCATTTATTCCTGTAAGGATATTTCCAGAGAATTGGGTAGGAATGGCGCTTTGCTAGAGGCCAACCTTGTCTTGTAAATCGGTATAAACGTAGTACTTGGTACTTACGTGTTCGGATAGTCCAACGACCGAATTTACTGCCAATATATCCGGGGATCTCATGGGTCGCGTCCCAAAGATTCACCGATGACATATGACTCGCACTCTAAATTAATCTGGGATTAATTAGAAGAGAGAGAGAATTAATCTGGGATTAATTGCGGAGATATTTTATCTGGGATAAAATATCCATTAAAGAGAGATAACGAATAATTTGGAATTTATCGATTAAATTAATATATTCGATATATTAAAAGAAATTGGATTTCGACACAGAATTAAAATTAGATTTTAATTCGGGCGAACGAATTAATTTAGAATTAATTCGTTAGCGACGTGGAAAAAAATTTTGTTAGCCATGATTATTTAATTAAATTAGATTTAATTACGACGAAACGGAAAATTCGTTAATTTGAAATTAGCGAACCCGAGCCCGAGATTATTTGCGAGCGCATTCGAATGCGGCACGCAAGTCAAATCAAGCGTCAAATCGCTAGTCGCTACTAGCGTCACATCATTCGTCAATCAAGTCATGGATGTCTTTCACATTGAGTGATTGACGCAAGTCACTATTCATGATTGATGGATTGATGTGAGTTGATGTTAGTGGTTGGTGCCATTTTGGCTTGACTTTTTGAAAGCCAAATTCATTCCAAATGAATTTGAAATTCACATTTGAGTATTTAATACACAAATTTGGAACCAACAAACACAACTCTCTCTTTCTCTCATCTTTCTCTTCACGCCCAAAGGGGCTAAATTTTATGTTTTCTGGTTTTTGAAACCGTGAGCAGTGAGGGAAGCAAGAGTGGATTTTGTGGCAAAATCACAAGTGCTAGCACACTTACGAGACATGCGAAGGTGATAGGAAAGTCCACCCATGAGCCGGAAATCGTTCGACGAAGCTTGGAGCTTGACGAAGACCAAAACCGAGACAAACCAGTGAGCGAAGAAACTGCTACTGCCGAACCAGCGCAGAGGAGCATAATTTCATTTTTGTTCGTCAAAAGTGTCGCTTAACCGATCGATGTGAGTATTCCGCAACTTCTTCGATTGTTGTTCACACATGTTTTCAAGCTTATTATTGATATTGGTACCTTAATAGAAACCAACAATGGCAGCTAGAGGAAGGTTTGAGCATGAAATATTTAGGGCTTAAAATTTAGGTAAAATTGATTTTGAGCATGAATTATGAAATGGATGATTAAGTATGCTTGAATGTGTTTTATATGATGATTGATTGGATCAATTTGTTGAAAAATTATTTGGAACATTTTTCCCCAAAATACTTAGCTTGGCCGAAAGTTAGAAGCCCTATAATGTCTTGGGATTTTTTATTTTTGATCATTGGATGTATTGGAAATCATTCGGGAATATGATTTAATGTCGATTGTAGAATTAATTGGATTGAATTCGAATCGGACGTTAAATCCCCAAATTTCCGAGAGTCAATAGCATGTATTGGGTTTGATTTTTGATCAAAATATGTTGGACATGTTTTGTGGTAATTAAGCATGATTAGTTATGTTAATTGATGTTTTAGAAATGTTAATTTGGTAATTAATTGTGTAATGCACTTTATGTAATTATATTGTGAAATTGGGTTTTGTGATTTAATTATAATTTGGCCTTAAAATTGGATTTGGGCTTGTTATGTTGTAATTTGGCTAATTGGGCTTTGTTGTACAAAGTTGGGTTTAGGCTAAATTGGTTGGATCCAATTGGGCCCAAAACCGCCTCCATAAAGCCCAAATACGACCTAATGAACCTTTAAAGTTTAATTGGGCCTAAATTGATTTCTAGGCTTATGGGGTAATTCCCGGATTGGACTTTGGTTATCGGTTTGACCCGAGTTGACCAAAAGTCCACGCCTTAAGAAATTAATTAAAAGCCCATTGGACTTTAATTAAATTAACGTTGGACGTTAATCGGGCTTTGAGACCCATTGCGATTATATTGGAATTTAAGTCGCATAGGTTCGTTAAATAAAGTGTAGTATTTAATTTGGAATTAAATAGTGAATTGGAATTAAATACAAATTGAATTGGATTTAATTGTGTAGTTTAATTTAATTCAAGAATTCGTACTTATTCGCAAAACGAGTTTGACTCGAGCAAAATCAAATCGTTGTTTGAACATTGGATGATCACTAATTATCAGATTAATTAATTTGATTAGATTGATTGATAACATGCTTGTGTGAATACATGGTTGCGATGAATTAATAATGTATATCGGATGGATATTAGATGGGTGGGACAATTTTAGAAATTGTTGTAATCAATTTGATTTATTAAATTGGACCTGCGTGTCCAGCCTTATCACCTCCATATTCTTTGTATTCTCTTCTCACCTATTCCCCTCAATGTTAATGAGGTTTCTTTAGAATTGTAGTGTAACGGGTCTAAGTAATACATGTGCTAGCGGGAGAGAGAAATGGAGAGATTTGATCTAGGATCATTGTGTAAAGTATCCATCCGCCTATCATTATTATTTTATCATATGCGCTTTATTATGTGTTTAGAATGCATGTTTAAGGTGTATGTGTATGATGATGAGACCTTAACAAAGATAATAAATTGGTTGCCAATTTGCACTCGAAAAACCCTCGCAAAATATTAAGCGTTTTTCCTTCCATTGAGTGATTCTTACTCAAGATCTAAGACGGCATTGGTTTGTTGGCCAAAGTCAAGGCCTTTGTCTGTCGAGGATGTGTTTTGAATCACAAAGGCTTTGTTCCATATCAGTGTCTTGTCCAAGTTGTGTTTTGTTGGCCAAAGTCAAGACCACTTCTTGTCCATCGACATTGATTACGAAGCTTTCCATGGTCAATGGGTCGCGCTTAACTGGGATCACTAAGTTTGTTGTGCCAAAGTCAAGGCTTAGTTGATTCAGAGGAAAGAGGTTAGGTAATACATTGGATTTATTGGCATATATAAGATATATGTTTCGGACTTGAATGTCCCCCTACCGGATCTAGGAATTGGATTGGATCCAATCGATCTTAGAGATCTACCTAGTTAATTATTATACAATTTGTTGGCCAAAGTCAAGATTGTGTGATATTTAATGGGATCCTAGCCCACTAGGAAACACGGTTTCCCGAGTACTCGACAGAGGGTTAGAGGCTCGCCGAAAAATAGTGGGAGGCAAGAATTGAATTTGCAATATTCGTTTAATTACTTGCTATACGCGCTCAAACAAACATCATTCGTCAAATAAATTAAATGTTAGTTGGACTAATATTTAAATGTTGTTTTAATTAATAGTTGGACTATATTCAAACATTTCATTTATAGTTGGTTATATAATTGGATTATAGTAATCAATATATTTGATTTAATTATTTATAGTTGATTAAATAGTTGGACTATTATAATCATTATAATAAATAATACCTAAATCATTGATTAAATAGTTGGACTATTAAAATCAAGATAAATTGAAAGTTTGACATTTAAAACATAATCCTAGGGAAAATCTATTTAAATGGTTTAATTTTCAAATTGGGAATAAATTTCAGGATGGTCCTGGAAAATAATAAGTTACTTTATTTGATAAAATAACATATTATGCCTAAGCCAGGAGTTAAGCAAATAGTATAGAGCATAATCTTTGGAAGATTAATGTGATGATAACTTTAGTGCTTAATCCATTATACTTACTGCAGTAGACTCCTTGATTCCTTTTACAGAACTAAGGGTTAGATCCTTAAAGTATGATAATGAAATTGAAGGATCTTCATAAATCTATACTTAGATTTTAGAAGTACTAAAATTGCAATAATAACTCTTGGAGAGTTAATGACTATTCTCAAGGAGACAAGGTCAAAGTTTGCAATTAGACAAGTAGCGCAAGGTGCACCTTACTTCGATATTCTAGAAGGCCAACGCTTGGCCAAAGGCTTCTGGAGTGTTGAAAATGGGCAAAGGCAAAATCATTATAATATTCTGGGAAGATAAATGACATATCCCAAAATTTCTGCCTAAATTGTGGCAAACGGGATCGCGGAAGCGTGACTACCGTTTGGACAAACCAGACATGAAGGAATTGAAGAACGAGCAAGGTTTTGACTTCAAATATGATTGTCATAAATATATTCATGACTAGTATTAAAATTGGATTTTAGATACCTAGTGTGGTACATAAAATAAATATATTATTGATGTTCAGAATCTGTTTTGAACAGGATACTGACTTCAATTGAGATAAATCTGTGAATCGGAAATGGGACGAAAGTCGCTATTTTAACCGTAGATACCTATAGTTTAGGAACTACCATCGGGTGTGTACCTAAATTTGGAAACTGTTATAATGTAACTAGTTTGACTAGATACATTATCTTTATATCAGTGTTTAACCCCCCTGCGGGTGCCTTTATATTCTAGAACACTAAAGTGTTTTATATAAAATGATATTGAGATAAACACATTAGATGTGAATAACAACATTTATATTTTGAATATAAATAAATCTCAAATATATAACATGACAAACAAATAGCTCAACTGATTTGATCAGAAGAACATATTGTGGCATTGTTGTCTGTGACACAATTAAACAAGACTCGTATATCCATATTTTTGAAGAGTGGGTACTCGGACTAATTTGATTCCATTCAAATAAAGTCTACGAATCTAGTTTATTGGGCAAGTGCCTAAAACACTATTTACTTGGTAAAAGCGTAAATGCCACCGATATCTATTAGCCCTAGTTCATAGTGAAGCAAGTGGGCCCATGTCTAGCTAGGCTAGATGTGGATATGAATATTTCGTGACCTTTACGGATGTGGCATCGCGTAATGGTTATGTGTTTCTTTTGAAGAACACAAATCAGAAACTTTTAGAGTTTCGACACGAAATAGACAAACAGATCGGCTATAGTTAAACCGTCACGGGAAGACCGTAATGGAAAATACTTAAGCAATAAGTTTCTAGTATACTTGAAAGAGTATAGTATTCTTTCAATGGGGACTCCTCCCGGAACACGTCATCCTGACGGTGTGTCCGAACTGAGTAACCGAATTTTGTTAGACATGATAAGGTTAATCATGAGTCGCTCTGAGCTACCATTTCCTTCAACGTATAAGCATTAACAGTGCATAACTTATTTAGAATAAGGTTTCATAACAGTCTGTTTGACATATATCATATTAGATATGAACGGGAAAGAAACCGAGTTTCAAATTCCTGATAATTTGGGTATGCTAGGCATGTGTTTGGATGATACCAAACTAGAACCCAAATTGGATAAGTGCCAATTGTAGGTTATCCTAGAGATACCATAAGTATAGTACTTATACATCTCACAATGAGAACAATGTAATTGTTGCTCCCATGCGGTTTTCCTAAGAGGAACACCGATATGCAATGGTAAGTGGGAGGATAGTAAAACTCGATGAAAAATCGGAGTAATACTGTTCAAGGAACCGAATTCCTTAATGGAACACAAAAATAGTTCATCAAGGATGAAACTATTACCATTAATTTTCGAATACACAAGAACCGCGTAAGTCGGAGAGAGTCAGAAAATAACCTGGGGTATGGGTTTCTGATCTCACCTCATAAGGATGTCCATCTTATTGAGGTATACCAACTGACTACGTATGAGGAAGTGATACAAGGTATCGACTCCCTATTATGGCAAAGTGCCATATGATCCGAAATGGATTCCATGTATATCAACTATGTTTGGATACTAGTTGATGTACTACAAGGCATTGTGCCTATTGGTACTTATAAGTCTTCAAGGAAGACAAACATGGAAGACAACATACCAACGTACTAAGCTAGGCTTGTAGCGGAAAGGCATCGTTATCAACATTGTGTTGATTACGATTAAACCTTTTACTTGTTGCCACAATAAATCCATTTGGATAATGCTTGCTAACGCTGCATGTTTCATTTATGAAATATGGCAGCTGAACGGGAAAATTGCTTTCCTGAAAAGGAAACCTTTCGGAGGATGTTTATAACATCCTGTCGGTTTTGTCGTACCAAAACTAGCAAACAAGGTTTGTGGGTTATTCAATCCATGTTTGGATTGAAGCAAGCATAGGTTCTTGGAATTATCGTTTTGATGTGATCATAATGCTTTATGATTTAATTCAAAACAGAAATTGATTCTTGTGTATATAAGAGGATTAGTAGGAGCGCACTGACAGTGGTTGTCCTATAAATAATGAAAATATGTCATTTCTTGGAAATGATATTCCCATAAAATACTATCGGTGAAAGCTTGGCTTTCGAGAAAACTCTTCGAGAAACTGTATATTGAAAAATGTACACGACCTGATGTCTCATACGCTTTGAGCATATGGATTCACAATCAGGCCAATCCAAGTGATAGTCATTGGATTGATGTTAGGAACATCCGTTAGTATCTTAGAGAACTAAGGATGCTGTCTTAGTTTGTGGAGAAGGAGAACTTGAAGTGACTGGGATCACTACTGCAAGTTTCCAAACCGATAAAGACGACTAAAAGTCACAAACGGTACTATACAGTTTGAATAACGAAACAGTGAGCTGGAAATCTTCCAAGCAAGATAATGTTACTGAATAAACAACAAATGCAGGTTATTGCTGCAGCTGAGGCGGCAATAGAAGCCATTTGGGTCAATAACAAATCTAATTAGATTAGATATTGTTCTGTTAGCAGCTGAGCTAGGCGTCAGCACAGGCTAAAGAATTAATAGTCTCATCAACGATCCAGATACATACTTCGATATTCATCTGATTCGTTCGGATCATACATCGTGGTGATGTGATGATCGAATAAATCACGTAAGATGATAATCATGCAAATCCGCAAATGACGAAAGCCTTTTCTCAGCAGTTTGAGCCAACCGTACATAGTTCGGGTGTCAAGCACTTGAGTGACTGGCTATAGGCCAAGTGGGAGATTGTTGGACAATTATGACCCATAGCGTCACTATTTGTACAGATCATGGTGTTGTTTTACAAATTAACTATGTGACAAAGGAGATTGCACTCTTATCATTTGTGATTAGATCACCTAGATGTATAAATGATAGGAGGTCCCTATGATTTGTTCCTGGACGGAGAATGATATGAGACAGTATCAATCCACGAAGGATAAATCATTAAATATCCCTAGTCAGAGTATTATCGAGATTGGACATCGATAAATACGTAAAAGACTAGTATTACACTTGTGCGCGTTGTGAGGGCACAACATCATAGTTCTCATATATTTGGGTATAGGATACTCATGCAAGTGTAATAGGAGGTTGTGTTTTACCGATGGTACGAGAAACAGCTTCGCTCTGGATAGACCCCCGGAATTCCATTGGTAGTATGACTATGTGTCTATGGAAGTCCGAAATCAGGGTAGGTGTATTTGGTCTTAACCTGAGACTTGCACCGCTAATACTTGCGACAATCAATATACTTTTGTTGCGGTCGTCCAGGGCTTTAACAGGTTCTGTGTACGCTATACTGGGTATATTGAGAATCGTAGTGTGTTGGGTGTGATGTCAAGATGGAAGTGTCACTCCAGTCATATGGAGATGATGGTCATGTAGGATACGGGACTGGTTCTCTTAAATGCTGCAGCTATCGGGATAAAATGACAAGGTCATGTTTATCCGATGATATAGAGACTAGTCACCAGACATCCGACATGTGCTTCGTATGGGGCAGACACAATTCCAGCCCCAGGCCTAGCACGTGATCATTCGATACTGGATCGAAATACGCAATACTACGTATACTACCCTAATATAGATCCTTTATTCCTGTAAGGATATTTCCGAAGAATTGGGTAGGCATGGCGCTTTGCTATAGGCCAACCTTTTTTGTAAATCGGTATAAACGTAGTATTTAGTACTTACGTGTTCGGATAGTCCGACGACCGAATTTACTGGCCAACATATCCGGGGATCTCATAGGTCGCTTCCCAAAGATTCACTGATGACGTATGACTCGCACTCTAAATTAATCTGGTGTTAATTAGAAGAGAGAGAGAATTAATCTGGGATTAATTGCGGAGATATTTTATCTGGGATAAAATATCCATTAAAGAGAGATAATGATTAATTTTGAATTAATCGGTTAAATTAATATATTCGATATATTAAAAGAAATTGGATTTCGACGCATAATTAAAATTAGATTTTAATTCGGGCGAATGAATTAATTTAGAATTAATTCGTTAGCGACGTGAAAAATAATTATGCTAGGCATGATTATTTAATTAAATTAGATTTAATTACGACGAAAGGGAAAATTCGTTAATTTGGAATTAGCAAACCCGAGCCCGAGATTATTTACGAGCGCATTCGCATTTCGAATTCGAATGCGGCACACAAGTCAAATCAAACGTCAAATCGCTAGTCGCTACTAGCGTCACATCATTCGTCAATCAAGTGATGGATGTCTTTCACTTTGAGTGATTGACGCAAGTCACTATTCATGATTGATGGATTGATGTGAGTTGATGTTAGTGGTTGGTGCCATTTTGGCTTGACTTTTTGAAAGCCAAATTCATTCCAAATGAATTTGAAATTCACATTTGAGTATTTAATACACAAATTTGGAACCAACAAACACAACTCTCTCTTTCTCTCATCTCTTTCTCTTCACGCCCAAAGGGGCTAAATTTTATGTTTTCTGGTTTTTGAAACCTTGAGCAGTGAGGGAAGCAAGAGTGGATTTTGTGGCAATATCACAAGTGCTAGCACACTTACGAGACATGCGAAGGTGATATGGAAGTCCACCCATGAGCCGGGAATCGTTCGACGAAGCTTGGAGCTTGACGAAGGACCAAAACCGAGCCAAAACCAGTGAGCAGAAACTGCTACTGCCGAACCAGTGCAGAGGAGCAGAATTTCATTTTTGTTCGTCAAAAGCGTCGCTTAACCGATCGATGTGAGTATTCCGCAACTTCTTTGATTGTTATTCACACATGTTTCCATGCTTATTATTGATCTTGGGACCTTAATAGAAACCAACAAGGTTTCTGTCTGCCAAAATTTTTTGGGATGATTCCTAAAACTTGACTGGCTCTTTCTTGCACGACCTTTGAAACACATCCCATCAATCCAAGATCGCCACCACCATATACTAAGTGCATGTTTCTTTATGCCATAACTCTACCCAATTATTTTACAGCCTCAACAAATTCTGATTTAGTTCCAGAGCTAGATCCATAAAATATACAGATATTAGTGACTCATCGTCTTGAAGTTTTCTCCAATTTGCGCTATCTCTTATTTAGATGTGTCGAAGAGAGAAATGACGAGTTGTATTTATGGATCTTGAAAAAGGTGAGTAATAAAGGCACTAGTACCTGCAAAATGATAATTTTCAGATGAACAGTAAAATAGATCGTGAAAGTCAAAACGTTTAAATATTATCGGTAAAATTAAAGTAAATGAAATCAAAACAGTAAATTAAATTAAGTTGAAACAATAATTTAAAGTAAAAGAAAGTAAATTAATAAATTGAAACAATATATACTAGTAGTTGTGATTGTGCCTCACATATTCCTCTGGTTTTACGTTCAATAACGGCTTGAACGCACTCTATGGGTTGAGGATATGCTTCCCATCCAATTTTCTTACAAATTGACAAACATGGTATTTTAAAGTCAAATTTCCAATACTTTATCGTTGTCTTTCTTTTTTAAATTGTGTATGCAAATTGTGAATCACTCGATGAATATGTCCACTAGGATGCGTCTCAAGAGTCATTGATATATCATCTAAAGACTCCTTACTAAAGCCATCTCTAATGAATTGAATTTTTTTCGTGATTGTTAGACATCATCCTTAAAGAACGACAATGAGTGTTGCACGTCTAGCGTGCACATTTATAACAAATACTTAATTGTTTAGCTCTTCGTTTCTTAGTATATGTGATTTTTCCTAAACCAGCTATGGAAGAAATGAATGAGTCAAATAACTCATTTGCCAAGCCCCTTGCTTCAATTTCCTGATGAATATCACTAGGAATACCATTAATCATAAGAAGCCTCATTCTTTCGGTGCATGCTTTGTAAATTTTCATCAGAGTATTTTGGGGGGAGAGAAAGAAAATTATTGTGGATTTTTACGAGAGTATCTCCATGCCTTAATTGTAGGTGTTGGAGTTGGTGCTTCGAGCGCCAATCCAAATAATATATTGTATATTTTATTATTTATTAATAAAATAACTATATTTTCATTGCAAACCTAATTAATGGTAATGTAATTATGCATACTAGATTGATATATAAATATGCTAAGAATGACATCGACCTTAGAATAGTCATATAGTAATACTGGACACTAGTTGGTCCGATATTGAGATAGTATTACTATTATAAATTATTCTTAAGATAAATATTCATAGTCGTTGGTTTTGGAATACGATCGAATTTATATAACCTAGAAGACTATCACATGTCGTATATTAGAATTGGAGTTCTAATGGTTTAACCCGATGTACCATTGGCTTTAGAAGCTCGTATAGATGTGTGGATATTCTCTAGAGAGAATACTGAATGACTTACGCGTGATTCCTAATAGTTGGAAGTACACACCACTGTCAATAGAAATCTTCTCGAGTCGAGTAGCATATCTGATACTTTGACTATAGGATATCATTGATTTTGTATGAGATCTTCCACACTTAGTTGCCATGTATGTCAAAAACCTTTCATGTTCTGGCCTCTAGATGTTCGTTGGGTGTGGACCGTTGCACTCGTTAATCAAGTGCGTATGAAGATAGGATCTGTCAGCCGTTTTGTGTACTATAAAAGGTTTAGGTATCCATACGAGTATGTCACGATTCTTAAGACTTTGGCCAAAGCCGATCATCTAAGGTGGATCGCATATATTAGAAATGGTTTCTGATTTGTTGTAAATAATCGTGGACATATCGACATGAGATGTGCGACTTGGAAACTTGACAGCGTAATCTATGTTTCCTAAGCACAACTCAGATAGCCTACAAATGAGAGATTATTAAACATATGTGATGACCTCGACTTGTATAGTTCAGAAAGGTCGTTCATGTTCTTTGTGAATTTAGAGGTAGCCGAATTGCATACATATAAGCTAGGCTTATATGACAAACGTGTCTGAACTTAGAGAGTCCCACAATATTAGGTGTACTTGTTGAGCACTTGGGTAGCCAATATTTTTTTTATAATAAATAATATTTGATATTATAATTATCAACCAAAATAATTAAGTGTTATTGGATAATATTGATTATTTACTTTGACCCAATTGGATTAATCCAGAATTACACAAGAGCCTTGTTGTAATTTCATAAATATCTCTACCATTGGAGAAAATTTTGGTAATTATAAAAATGTAGTGATAAATGTGTTTGGCTTGATTTAATTGGATCAAATCAAAGTGGAAAATATTGAACTAATCCATTAAAATTTGTCTTGATTTAATTGGATTAAATCAAAGTAGTAGACAAATGTGATTAGTAATACCTAATTTTACATATTGAATAAAGTCTACCTAATATTTGATTACGAATTTTATTAATTATAAATAGCAAGCTTGAGCAAGGTTTAAATTAAGCTTGAGAAAGCTGAAAACAAGTAAGAGTTATAGAAATTAGCCTAAGTTAGAGAAGTGTTTAGAGAAGCTTTGGAAGATCTCTACAATTTTTCAACTAGGAGAAATCAAGATTGGATCTTGGAGTGAAGCTTGCTAGCGTAGGGATTTCTCCACAATATTTCAACAAGGAGAAGTAGATTGGACCCTTGATTCAACCTTACTAGGTAAGTTTAATCTTCTCCAAAACTATATTTTTCATTAGTGAGTTATCATTAGTGAGACATAAAGTGATGAATTATGTATTAGATACATAATAACATAGCTTGATATTGAAATTAGGCTAATTAATTGTGTTATGATGCTTTAGAAATATAAACACAATATGCTTGTAAATGGGTCAAAATGTTTATATTAGGCATATACATAAAATTAGAATTTGGAACTCTAGATAATAGCTTGGAGCTAAGACTATCATTCTAGAATCACTTGATCACCTTTGGGTGACCTAGAATTATTCATGAGTCATTTCATGGTGGGATTATATTTTGGTTTGTATTTTGATTTAAAGAAATGCATATATATATATATATATATGTTTATTGTATAACATGTGTTGTGTTTGGTTTTGAAATTAAAATTATTTTTGGTGATTTTAAAAGTGTTTAAGGTTTTTAGAAATTAAAAAAAAAATTACAAAGCATATGCGCAGTTGCTCTTCATGTTGTGCACTGCACAGCAGCATATTAGCTGCGCAAGCTTGCTCGGCCCAGGTGATGCACGTTTTTTCGGTTTTCTTTCGCTTTGGTTTTTCGGATTTTGATTTTTCCTTAAACACTCATAATGAAATATAGTATTTCATTAAAATATTTTAAAAATACACTCATGCTAGATATCCACGAGTTAAACCCAATTCCACTGCGCGGTGCACCGATCCGACTCTAATGATTCTAAATCTGACTTAGAGTCACGGAGTACCGTTATCCGCTATTTAACTTGGGTGCAAGACTTTGACAAAAAGAAAAATGCTGAAAAACACAACAAAAATTAAAATTAGATAAAAACAAAGAAAAGAAAATAACAGCTTATAATACATCAATCACAATACACTGGGTTTGAAAAGAAAATATATTCTTGAAAATTTGAACACTCCAAAAATGATTTCAGACGTTGTCCATTTACTTTAAATACATCACCATCCCTATGATTGTCGATGTCAATAGCTCCATATGGGTAAACATGTTTCAAAATAAATGGGTCATTTCATTTGGATTTCAATTTTTCATGAAATAAAGGAAGACGAGAATTATAAAGCAAAACGTTTTGACCAATTTCAAATATTTTTCGTCAAATTCGACTATCATGAAATGTCTTAGTTTTAGCTTTAAGAATTTTTGCATTGTCATGTGAATTATTCCTTAACTCTTCAAGTTCATTTAATTGCAGTTTACATTCATGATTGTCATTTTCAAGATTTGAGTTTAATGTTTTAATAGCCCAATATGCCTTATGCTCAAGTTCTACAAGCAAATGACAAGGTTTTCCATAAACTAGACAATATGAAGATATTGTTCAAGTATTATAAAAATATTGTTCAAGTAGTATAAAAATATCGATCCCACGAGGACTTAATTCCTACTGTTGTTATTAATTATTGAATCTATTTATTTACAAATATCTAATTGAGGGTGAAGAGAATGATTGCTTGATTGATTTGGTTGATTGTAGTTTTGCAAAATAAATAAATAAATAAAAAGACAAAAGAAAATACTAAGGAAAATAACAAAAGACACAAAGATCTAGGGTTGTGAATCATTCTAATATCTATTAAAAGATGAAGCGGTTATTTTATGTTTGTGTAATAAATCGGTTTACTAACCTGGAACACTAAATTATGCAAAAGTCTCTGTCGATGGTCAGACGCAAATACCCAGTTTAACCCAATTGAACCATATGTCTTTGTCAACCAAATTATCTGGATTCATTAAGTTTAAGTTCCAATTATGGCTACCCCCGCCCGACAGGTATATGTCTATCCTGTAAGGAAATCTATTAAAGGGTTATCTATCCTCAAGGAAGATCGTGGGCTATTAAGTCTAAGGCTGAAACCTAAAATCCTTATGTCTAGTTCATTTTAGATTTACCACATCAATCTTATTGGTGATCAGATAACAAGAAGCATTAAGGTTAAGACTTAATAAGTACATATTTAAATTACCCAAACTATAAAATAACCCATTATAAACCGGTGATATTAGAATTCATCACAACCTCAGATAACTAACACATAACTAGGGCTAGTAAAGACTTAAAAGTAAAAGACATAAAGTAAAAATGCTGAAAAGTAAATTGCTGAAAAGTAAATGACGGAAAGTAAATGCTGAAATTAAATACTGAAAATTAAATGCTGAAAAGTAAATGCTGAAAGTAAATTACTGAAAAGTAAATGCTGAAAGTAAATTGCTGAAAGTAAATTGCTGAAAAGTAAATGCTAAAAAGTAAATGCTGAAAGTAAATTGCTGAAATTAAATTGCTGAAAAGTAAATGCTGAAAGTAAATTGCTGAAAAGTAAATAAAGTAAAAGTACAATAAAAGAAAATACTGAGGTAAAAGGATCCACTTTTATTACTTCTATTTTAGATATCTCCCTTAATATAATATACTAACTTTGAATGATAATTACCAATCAGCCATATAGGCGGTATCCAGATTAAGTCAAATTAATAATTAATTACCAACCGACCAATATGGCGGTATCCAGTTTAGTCAGGTTAAAACCAATTTAAATAATTACCAACCGACCAATATGGCGGTATCCTCGTTAAGTCAGGTTTTAACTAGTTTATATATTATAATTAAGGGAGATTAATCTAAATATTAGTAATAAAAGTTTTACCTTTTACCCCAGCAAAGGGGAGTTACCTCCTCATTATTGAAAAGTAAAAACTGAAAATTAAAGAAAGAAAAGTATTGTGCGTAAAAGTAAATTGCGGAAAGTAAAAACTGAAAAGTAAAGAAAAGAAAGTGCGAAAGCGGAAATTAATTACTGAAAGCTGTAAATAAACAAACAAGATACAATCTTCTTAGTATTCTTAAGGAATTCCTTAGAAGAAAGTATGAATTTTACAAATGAAATGGCTTGGTATTTATAGGTAAAATTTTGCCTCCATCAAATCATCCACCAAATCAATTATTAATTGCTCCACTAATTGCTCCACAAAATCCATTATTAATTGCTCCACTAATTTCTTATCATGTTTGGTGGTGATTTGATAATTTTTATTATTTATTTATTAATTTATTTTTTGCTTTGAAAATGACTTTAATAATTACACACAACACACTTCTGGATGGTTCATCACTTTCGGGCATGAAATCTTCAGAATTCGAAATTATTTTGTCTTTCTAAGTTGTGGAGCTTTGATTGTTCTTTAATCTGTAACTTAAATCAGCTCAATCCGATATCGGAGTAAAATATTATGCCCAAAATACGACAGATGCGCAAAATTGGAATTTCCAAAACTGCACTTCGTTAAAACGCCCTTTCAAGTTTCCAATCTCCAAAATTAATATGTCAAGTCCAATTTTTGCCCTTATTTGACCCATATTTCATCATAAATGATTTCATTATGTCCCAATATTATTTTATCTGCAAAATAAACTAAAACATATCAAAACGTTCATCAAACCCGAGAAACTAAACAAAATATAAAGTAAAAGGGGCGGTAAATATTGATATATTTTCCACTCATCACACCCCCAAACCTAACATTTTGCTAGTCCTCGAGCAAAACAACAAAATAAAATACAAGAAACAATTAAAATTAAACTAAGCCACTTTCGTAGGGATCACGGTTGCATTTAGCATATGCAACAAGCCTTTAAACCCCTAGGTGTCCCTAGTGGATGAGTTATAGTCTCGTGAGGGTTTACAGCAATGATACCCACAAACATTTTACAAAAGTAAAAAGGTAGTGAAAATAATGCACACAAAAGCAAAAAGACAAGCGAAAAGAGAATAAAGAAGTTAGTGACTAATCAGGTGAAACTTCTACTCCAAGTTACTAGTTGTTTTCTTTCTTTCTAAATTACTGAATAAGTAAATTCTCCTATTATATTTACCATTCTCCATATACACAGCCGAAAAAATATTAAAAAACTCATTTTTGCCTACAAAAGTCACAAGTGCAGTTGATAAGAGAGTAATATTTTTGTCCTAAAGTTTTATCAGAATTCACACCTTTTGTAGCAATGGAATAATTTTTCTCATTTTTCTGATTTTTTCATTGATTTTTGATTTTTTTTTATTTATATACAATACCTTCTGTCTATGTAGCGAGTGTTGGGTCGATGGCTCCCAAACCAGTTGGCTTTAGGGCATCAGGTGTTAAGACCCCATACAGACTTAATTACTCAGACTTTAGATAGATATATATATTTTTGCAACATCCTTGATCCATATAGCGAGCTTTAGGCCAGTGACTCCCAAACCAGTTGGTTTTAGGGAACTAGGTGTTAAAACACCCTTACAGACTTAATAACTCGGATCTCAGACGTTTTTTTTTATTCCATCACTTTTTGAGATGCTTCCTCCAATTAAACTAGAGCACTGAATATTACAAACTTTTCAATTTTAGCTCATGTCAGTATGTTACTATGCATGTTGATAATTGTTGGGGTTGGTGCTCAGAGCGCCAATTCCCGGTTGTATTTCTTTTGAATACTTATGTAAAACATTATTATTATGAATAATATATGCAGTTTCTATAATATAATGTATATTTTAATATGGTAAAGACGTAATGACCTTAGAATGATTAGTCATGGTACTGTTGCAAAAGCGTCGCAACTGACATTGAGTAGTATCACGACGTTGTCATTCTCAGACAATTCCTGGTCAAGGTTTACACTACTTGGTCAGTATAGTAAACCCGTTGAGACCGGTACATGTCGTATACTGGAATATATGATTCCAATGGTTTCTCAATGAACCATAAGTCTTGGAGACTAGTATAGACGTGTGGGTGTTTATAGCGGATAAAACTGAACGACTCACCGAAGATTCTTAATGGATGGTACACCAACGTCAATAAGAATCTTCTCGGGTTGAGTAGCACTTGTGATTCTTAGACTTGTGATGCCATTGTGGACACATGAGACATCTTCTACACTTAGATGGCAGTCACGTCACCGATCTATTTAGATCAGACCTCCGCATGTTCGTTGGGTGTAGATAGATCCTCAGGGTGTCCTATGTGTGTCAAGATAGGATCCGTCAGTTCTGTGTATCAGAGCATAGGTAGTCCACATGATTAGCAATCAGATAAAACCATGGGCCCGTGGTACAGTTTAGAAACTAGTTCTAAACATTCTTTTTGAGATTGCTAATAGAATAGTCGACTGGATAATCCTTATAGAGATTTGACGTTTACATCTATATCTCTGGGATATATCCGGATACCTATGACAGAGGAATTATACATTTGCCATGACCTCGACCTGTATGATTCAGCGAGTTTATCCGTGATCGTCCTAATTTACGGGTGGATAAATTATGGACACGAAATTTGATTTCGTGACTGATATACCTGAATCTAGAGAGTCTCAATAATGAAACATACTTGTATAGCACTAGAGCAACATTTATAAATAATATTGATTATTTATAAAGTCGTTTAAAGGTTAAACGCAAGATACATGCTAAAGGGACCCGATAGTCATTTGCTTAATTATTGTGTATTTACATTTAATACTTTATTAATTTAAATACACATTAATTAATAGTCAAATTGAGATATTTGACTAATATCCTAAATGAATATATATATATATTTGATATTTAATGTAAATATTATATATATGTTTAATATATTTGTATTTAATTAATTAATTAATTAATTAATTGTTAAATGATTAAATTAATTAAAATATAAATATGTTAACATTTGGATATTTGGATTAAATGATTTAGTTGCCTTTGTTGACTTAATTAAAATATCTATAAAGTGTTATTAGATATTTAAATCAAGTTGATCAAATTTATATCAAATGAAATTGAAATTAAAATTATTATATATATGCTTGTGAATTTCGGCCAAGGCCTTTGTGTAACAAGTATATATTGTTTTCTTTTTCATTTGGTAAATAACCTAATACACTTTCTAACCTAAAATCCATTAAAATAAAACAAGAGAAGCTTGAGAGGAAGAAAGGAAAAGTAAAGAAAATCTTGGTTTTTAGTAAGTTTTCTTAACTTTCTATTAGAGAGAAAATTGTTCCTTATGTTCTAGGCTACATCTTGTGATGTTCTTATGCTATTCTTTTCTTTATTCTTTGTGTTTTTGGTGAATGGAACTTTGATGAAAGTGTTGAGCATGTATGATGATGAAAGCTTGTGACTAGTGTAGTTATAAGTATTCTTTTATGTTTTTGGAAACTTTGTTGCTAATCTAGAGTTGTTGACCCACTCTTAAATGACCTATATTTGATCTTGAGTTGTTTCATTGTGTTGAGACTTTGGTTGTATGGAAGAAGATGATTAAAGTAATTGATTTAACCAATTTGGTCTAATTTGTCCAATTTGAATAAATTAAATAATTAGGGTTTAAGACCACTTCAAATTTGGGGATTTTCATTTATGTTGTGTATAAGGATGTGTATATGATGCATATAACGTTTCATGTTGATGGATTTCATTTGGATGTGTCTTGAAGCATGGAAGTGCAAAATGCACACTTTGGCCACCTACTGAGGCTCTCGGCCAAGTGAGGCATTTTTGGGATTTTTGTTGCTTTTGGTGTTTTGATGTTTTGAACATGCTAAGTTCATCTTAGAAATGATTTAGAATCATCCAAAATTGATTTGAACAATTTCGGACTAAAATGAATAAAATACCAAGTGTAAGGGCAATTCGGTAAATTCACTTAAATATGATTTATTGAATTTTTATTTCCTAATTTGATTATTGGATAATTAAATAAATATGTTTATTTAATTAATCCGAGAAAAAGTTTTGAAATCGAAAAATTTAATTTTCCACCGTTTCCGCTGCGTTACCGGATTTAGCCCCTAAAAACCCCTACAAAATGGTATCAGAGCGAGTCTGATTCTAGGCCCCCTAAAATGATTAGTCTTTATTAAATCAATGTTTAATCATATTTTCTTGACTTTATACATGCTTATTAGAATCTAATTTGATTAGATTTAGGGTGTATGACACTTAGCGGAAAATCCTTGATTAATAAGGTTTTAATGTAATTATGTATTTGATGCATGTTATATGGTCCGTCTTGTCAATACAGTTTATGAATACTTCTCTGTGACTACATCCGAGACCGTGCCTCTGCTGTGAGGGTGTAGCCGATAGAGATTTGTTTATACCGGATGTATATTTGATACTAGATAAATTCAAGCGAAAGCGGAATCTGAACGTGCCCTAGCTGTCAGGATTGCGTAAGTAACTTGAATTTATCATTAACGAGTTTAACCTTGGTACGTCTCCTTGTGGGCCTGCCTTCACAGCGACAACGAGAAACGGCCAGGATCGGAAACTTAGGAGTCACTATTGAGTGATTGACAAATGAGTTGTCTACATGATGAATATACGTAGGCGAGACCGTGCCTCTGCTGTGAGCCGAAATATATTCACGGGATCCACCTTTCATTATTTGTATTTAATTTGATTATTAAATCCTTGTATTCTATTTGGGGATTACAGTTTTGCATGATTTAGTGGGAGGGGCATTTTAGATTAAAAATTCATGATCTAGTTTATGCTTTTGATATTATATGAAACTCCTTGATTTCTGCTAATCATTTTTCGTGATCTATATGATAGATTTGCAATGGCAGCATAATCCACAAATCAGTTTGCGCGTATGCTTTATGCGAACAAACTTAAAGGCGCTGAGAACTTCGCTGACTGGGAATTGTATTTGAGGATTGTCCTCGATTCCGAAAAGCTGGGATATGTTCTTGAGGGTCTGTTGCCCCTTGCTGTGGGTGCGGACGCTACAGAGGAGGAATGACAATTTTTTGAAACTTGGAAGGATGATGATTTAAGGATAAATCATACATCCTTAGTTCACTGTCTCCGAAACTCAAGAAACAATACTACGGTATGCTAGATTCGTATAGTATGATGACGCGATTGAGACAATCGTTTGAGAACCAAGAACAAGTGATTGTTCACAAAGTCGCAATGGAACTGTTCCATGCGCATCTGGATGAGGGGCAAGATGTTAGCCCACATGTTCTTCAGATGATCGATTTGATCGATCAATTGAGGCAACATAATCTCATCTTGAATGACATTCTCGGTAGAAATGTCATTCTTGGTTCACTCCCAGCTTCATATCGCCAGTTCGTGATGTACTTCAACATGAATGAGGACTGTCTCTACCTACCAATAGCTACATAGGATGTTGCTCACGGTGGAAGAGGACCTCAAGAAGGGAGTACCGACTCGCCCTCCGAGACCTACTTCTCTCTCTACTTCTTCTCATACATGGTCAAAGGGAAAGAAGAAGAAATGGAAGAAGAAGAAAGGGAAAGAAGAAGAAGGGTTTCGGTCCTCAACAACAGGCAAAGATAGCTAAGCCCAAGAGGGCTTCTGAAGACAAATGCCACCACTGCGGCAAAATCGGGCATTGGAAAAAGGAACTGTCCTGATTACATCACCCAACTGAGGAGAGATAGAGCATCTACATCAGGTACATTTATTTTTCCAGTTATTGATTTATCTTTGGCTTGTGAAGCCGTTACATCCAACTGGATTTTAGATTCTGCTTGTCTCATTCACATTTGCAATTCGTTGCAGGTGCTGAAGGAAAGTAGGAGGCTAAAGCCCGGAGAGATGCAGTTGCGATTCGGGAGTGGAGACTTTTTGGATGCAGTTGCAGTGGGAGTATGCGAGATCTCATTGCCGAATGGGACACTTTTGTTAAATGAATGCCATTTTGTACCAGGATGTGTAGCTAATATTATATCACTTTTTGTATTGGATACAGAAGGCTTTTGTATTAATATTAAGAATAGTTCTTTATATTTATATGATATAAATCATATTCAGATCCTTAGTTGTCCAAACCAGCATGGTCATTATACATTGCAAACTTCAAAAGATATATTAAATACTGGAGTTAATAAACGTAGTTTACTTGTAATTAATAATACTGAACTATGGCATATGAGGCTTGCTCACATTGGCGTTAAACGCCTTACCCAATTGGTTAGGAATGGTTTGATACCAGATCTTACCATTAAATCCTATCCAACTTGTGAATCATGTATTCAGTGTAAGATGACCAAAGCCCCATTTTCTGGTGTTGGACACCGCGCCACTAACTTACTGGAACTCGTACATTCTGATGTATGTGGTCCACTAAGTCAGACTGCTCACAGTGGTTATTCGTACTTCGTTACCTTTACCGATGATCTGTCACGGTACGGTTATGTCTATTTGATGCGACATAAATCGGAAACCTTTGAAAAGTTCAAAGAGTTCCGAAATGAAGTAGAAAAACAAACTGGTCAATATATTAAATGCCTTCGATCTGATCGAGGCGGCGAATATATGAGTGGTGAGTTCATGGATTATATGAAGGAGAATGGGAGATTCTCGCTCAATATACTCCTCCAGGTACCCCATAGCACAATGGAGTATCTGAGAGGAGAAATCGAACTTTATTGGATATGGTCCGATCAATGTTGAGTTTCACAGATTTGCCCTATTATTTATGGGCTACTCTCTTTTAACAGCTGCACATCTTTGAACAAGATTCCTTCAAAAGCAGTTCCTACGACTCCGTATCAGATATGGTTTAGTAGGAGACCAAATCTAATTACATTAAGGTTGGGGTTGTCCTGCCTATGTCAGGGTGACTCAGCAAGATAAGCTTTCGCCTCGAGGGCTAAGTTTAGGTTTGTCGGGATCCTTCGAATACGAGGGGATATCTGTTCTATGATACCGAGCATCGAAATGTGTTCGTAGCTCGCTTCGCAAATTTTCTAGAAGTAGAAATTTTGTCAGAAGGTGGTAATCATAGACAGGTTGAGCTTGATGAAGTCCAACCTGAAAACAACGAACCAACAACGGAGGACCTGAAGTTCAAGTAGATGAAGGACCTTCAACACACACACTCCGTAGGTCGGAAAGGGTATCTAGACCTCATGAACGCTTGTATTTGATACAAGAAAAGAGTCTGGATGTTCTCATAGTTGAAGAGGCAGATCCTTTCACCTATAGAGAATCGATGTTGGACATCGACTCCGTGAAATGGCAAAGTGCCATGAAATCCGAGATAGACTCAATGCATGAGAATCAAGTTTGGGACATGGTTCCGCTTCCCGAAGGAATTGTTCCTATCAGTTGTAAATGGGTTTACAAACGGAAGCGCGGGCCTGACGGTAAGGTTGAAACTTACAAGGCCCGACTGGTAGTAAAAGGTTACACGCAGCGACCTGGCGTCAATTACGATGAAACTTTTTCGCCAGTAGCAATGCTTAAGTCTATTCGGATTTTGCTTTCTATAGTTGCGTATCATGACTACGAGATTTGGCAAATGGATGTCAAAACGGCTTTTCTAAATGGATTTCTTGATGAAGAAATCTATATGGAACAGCTAAAAGGTTTTGCGTCCAGCAAAAACTCGGGCATGGTATGTAAGCTTAAGAAGTCCAATTATAGACTTAAACAAGCTTCACGAAGTTGGAATCTTCGATTCGACGAGATTATTAGATCGTCTGGTTTTCTCAAGAATTCGGAAGAATCCTATGTGTATCAGAAGGCCAGTGGGAGCATGGTCGTATTTTTAGTCCTATATGTTGATGACATCCTAATCGTTGGGAATGATTTAGGTATGTTACAAGGCGTAAAAGCGTACCTCTGTAAGAATTTCTCCATGAAGGACCTGGGAGAAGCTTCCTATGTTTTAGGGATAAAACTCTATAGAGATAGACAAATGAGGCTGATTGGGTTGTCCCAATCAACGTACATAGATAAGATCTTGGAACGGTATAATTTTGGTAACTGTAAGACGGCAAACATACCGTTCAGACATGGGATTCATCTTTCTAAGAAGATGGGTCCACAAACAGAAGATGAGAATGTTAGAATGTCTAACCAACCTTATGCTTCGTGTTTGGGTAGCATAATGTATGACATGTTATGTATGAGGCCTGATATCAGTTTCACTGTTAGCGTAACTAGTCGATATCAGTCCAATCCAGGGAATGACCATTGGATGGCCATTAAACATATCCTCAAGTATCTTAAAGGTACTAAGGATAAGTTAATAATTTATGGAGGAAACGAACTGCAAGTTAACGGGTATACGGATTCTGATTTCCAATTGGATCCCGATGATAGAAAGTCTACATCTAGATTCGTTTTTACCCTTAAAGGAGGTGCAGTTTGTTGGAAGAGTTCCAAACAGGGATCGACAGCAGATTCCACCACTGAGGCGGAATATATTGTAGCTTCTGAAGCTGCAAAAGAGGCTGTGTGGATAAAGAACTTTATCACAGAATTGGGAGTTGTCCCAAGTATCGAGAATGTGATTCCATTATACTGTGATAATACTGGAGCCATTGCGCAAACAAACGAACCAAGGGCGCATCAGAAGTCGAAGCATGTGGAACGCAAGTACCACATCATTCGAGAGATTGTGTCGCGAGGGGATATTGTCGTGTGCAAGGTACCGAGTGAAGATAATGTAGCAGACCTGCGGACGAATGCCATACCTCCGAAGTTGTTTGATAAACACGTGGAATCGATGGGTATTAGATACAATCGTTATTTGCAATAGAGCAAGTGAGAGATTTTTTTGGGGTTGGTGCTCAGAGCGCCAATTCCCGGTTGTATTTCTTTTGAATACTTCTGTAAAACATTATTATTATGAATAATATATGTAGTTTCTATAATATAATGTATCTTTTAATATGGTAAAGACGTAATGACCTTAGAATGATTAGTCATGGTACTGTTGCAAAAGCGTCGCAACTGACATTGAGTAGTATCATGACGTTGTCATTCTCAGACAGTTCCTGGTCAATGTTTACACTACTTGGTCAGTATAGTAAACCCGTTGAGACCGGTACATGTCGTATACTGGAATATATGATTCCAATGGTTTCTCAATGAACCATAAGTCTTGGAGACTAGTATAGACGTGTGGGTGTTTATAGCGGATAAACACTGAACGACACTCACCGAAGATTCTTAATGGATGGTACACCAACGTCAATAAGAATCTTCTCGGGTTGAGTAGCACTTGTGATTCTTAGACTTGAGATACCATTGTGGGCACATGAGACATCTTCTACACTTAGATGGCAGTCACGTCACCGATCTATTTAGATCAGACCTCCGCCTGTTCGTTGGTGTGTAGATAGATCCTCAGGGTGTCCTATGTGTGTCAAGATAGGATCCGTCAGTTCTGTGTATCAGAGCATAGTAGTCCACATGATTAGCAATCAGATAAAACCATGGGCCCGTGGTACAGTTTAGAAACTAGTTCTAAACATTCTTTTGAGATTGCTAATAGAATAGTCGACTGGATAATCCTTATAGAGATTTGACGTTTACATCTATATCTCTGGGATATATCCGGATACCTGTGACGGAGGATTATACATTTGCCATGACCTCGACCTGTATGATTCAGCGAGTTTATCCGTGATCGTCATAATTTACGGGTGGATAAATTATGGACACGAAATTTGATTTCGTGACGGATATACCTGAATCTAGAGAGTCTCAATAATGAAACATACTCGTAGAGCACTAGAGCAACATTTATAAATAATATTGATTATTATAAAGTCGTTTAAAGGTTAAACGCAAGATACATGCTAAAGGGACCCGATAGTCATTTGCTTAATTATTGTGTATTTACATTTAATACTTGATTAATTTAAATACACATTAAAATAGTCAAATTGAGATATTTGACTAATATCCTAAATGAATATATATATATATTTGATATTTAATGTAAATATATATATATGTTTAATATATTTGTATTTAATTAATTAATTAATTAATTGTTAAATGATTAAATTAATTAAAATATAAATATCTTAACATTGGATATTTGGATTAAATGATTAGTTGGCTTTGTTGACTTAATAAAATATCTATAAAGTGTTATTAGATATTTAAATCAAGTTGATCAAATTTAATCAAATGAAATTGAAATTAAAATTGTTGTATATATGCTTGTGAATTTCGGCCAAGGCCTTAGTGTAACAAGTATATATGTTTTCTTTTTCATTTGGTAAATAACCTAATACACTTTCTAACTAAAATCCATTAAAAGAAACAAGAGAAGCTTGAGAGGAAGAAAGGAAAAAGTAAAGAAAAACTTGGTTTTAGTAAGTTTTCTTAACTTTCTATTAGAGAGGAAATTGTTCCTTATGTCTAGGCTACATCTTGTGATGTTCTTATGCTATTCTTTTATTTATTCTTTGTGTTTTTGGTGAATGGAACTTTGATGAAAGTGTTGAGCATGTATGATGATGGAAGCTTGTGACTAGTGTAGTTATAAGTATTTTTTTATGGTTTTGGAACTTTGTTGCTAATCTAGAGTTGTTTACCCGCTCTTAAATTACCTATATTTTATTGAGTTGTTTCATTGTGTTGAGACTTTGGTTGGATGGAAGAAAGATGATTAAAGTAATTGATTTAACCAATTTGGTCTAATTTGTCCAATTTGAAGAAATTGAAAAATTAGGGTTTAAGATCACTTCCAAATTTGGGGATTTTCTTTTATGTTGTTTATAATGATGTTTATATGATGCATATAAAGTTTCATGTTGATTGGATTTCATTTGGATGTGTCTTGAAGCATGAAAGTGCAAAATGCACACTTTGGCCACCTAGTGAGGCTCTCGGCCAAGTGAGGCATTTTTGGGATTTTTTTTTGCTTTTGGTGTGTTTGATGTTTTGAACATGCTAAGTTCATCTTAGAAATGATTTAGAATCATCAAAATTGATTTGAACAATTTCGGACTAAAATGAACAAAATACCAAGTGTAAGGGCAATTCGGTAAATTCACTTAAATATGATTTATTGAATTTTATTCATAATTTGATTATTGGATAATTAAATAAAATGTTTATTTAATTAATCCGAGAAAAAGTTTTGAAATCGGAAAATTTGATTTTCCACCGTTTCCGCTGGTTACCGGATATTAGCCCCTAGAAACCCCACAATAATATCTGTAACTGAGCATATGAAGATCCATTTTAGTCAGTCCATGGAGAATTTACAAATTAAATAATTTAAAATGAAATAAACAAAAATTAACTGTTCCGAAATAGGTTTGAGATACGTCTCAGAAGTGGAACTCCTTACTCAAACATCTCTACCAATTTCACTTTTTTAGTCAAAATAAAAACACAAAAACAAAAAAAAATATTTTTGTAATTTTTGAAAATTTTTCAATTATTTTTTTTTTATTTTTCAAAAAATTTTGGACTAAAAATAAAAACAACACACAAACTAAAAACAAAGTATTCATCAACTAATTCCCTCCCCCAAACCTAAATGAGACATTGTCCCCAATGTCTTAAACAGTAGAAGAAGAGTTTAGAAGATAATACCTGGTTAGCTGAAATTCTAGGAAATTAAAGGTTAAGATCCAGATTAATCCGACGCCTCTTACCACGATCGTCTTCAGACCAATTTATCTTTGAAAGGATAG
Organism: Zanthoxylum bungeanum; assembly: GCA_019454045.1. Taxonomy (NCBI): domain Eukaryota; kingdom Viridiplantae; phylum Streptophyta; class Magnoliopsida; order Sapindales; family Rutaceae; genus Zanthoxylum; species Zanthoxylum bungeanum. The sequence goes on from SKCR01036608.1 coordinate 26,348, forward strand.
GGTCAACTTGTGGTTCATAGGCTAACAGTTGGTCAATTAGATCTGGAGCAGTTCTGGCAGTGAAGATGAGTTCTTTCATAGGTTTTGACAGGAACCCATTTCTCTGAGCATCATCAAGAAACACAGAAAGAAAATCATAAAATCCTTCAACGTTGTACAGTCCAAGCGATTTCTGGTGTATGTTCAGGTTCGCCCAAGATAGCACAATAAAGATTTCCTCCAATGTACCCAAGCCACCTGGCAAAGCAATAAAAGCATCAGCACGATTAATCATTTCTACCAGTCGTTCAGACATACCTGGCACGATCAGTTCCTCTCCATTTGATGGTTCAATAATATTTGCCTCTGCCAAGGGTTTTGGGATGATTCCTAAAACGTGACTGCCTTCTTCCTGTACAGCCTTTGAAACGATCCCCATTAGTCCAAAATTGCCTCCGCTATATATTAAGTGCATATTCCTTGCAGCTAAGACTCGACCCAATTCCTGTGCTGCTTCTACGTGTTGTGGTTTAGTACCAACACTACTACTGCAAAACACAGATGTTTTCAACTCGTCTTCTTGAAGTGGCTTCCATTTTTATATATTTCTTCTTAAATATGGATGCTTCCAAAATGCAATGACGAGCTGAATTTATAGAACCTGATGGGTGGAGTAGTAATAATAGCACTAATATCTTCCAAAGGAAGCTTGTTAGCTAAACAACAAAATGAATCGTGAAAGGTCAAAAAGTCTGGATCTTGTCTATGAAAATAAAAGAAAATAACAAAAGAAAATCAAATCAAAACAATTATTAAGGCAACGGAATTGTGTACGCAATACGCCACTCGCTTAGTATAAATTCATTAGGATGCGTCTCAAGAATCCATTCCTTACTCAGCCATCTCTAATGAATTATCTCTTATCTTTGCCAAACACCATTCCTTCTGTCTTATGCTTTGGTTGAGCTTTTCCCTACAAAAATAACACACAAAATTAAAAACTCTACAACATGTATACACAAAATATAAAAACAGAAATTACAACAAATTGCATGGGTTGCCTCCCTGTTGGCGCTAAATTTTTCCTCTTCAGCCAGACGTGACTGAAATCTATCTGTTAAGGAGGTTTCAACGTCGTTTTGGATGTCCGATTAAAGACAATCCCGTGAGCGTTGCTTTTGAAGGGTCTCTTCCAACGGTAAAGGGGCAAAAAGACTTTTGTCCCATTCAGTGCTTGTGCCACCTTTTTAACCTTTGTTGCTCCAGTGGTTCTTGCAAAGAAAGAAAGAAAATCAGGAGGTCTCTTTATGGTGCTTGACTTGGAATGGGAGTTCCATTCTGTCAAGCTTGTTTGGTGATATCTTTGATTTGTCCTCCCCAAAACAGCGATGTTTCGCCTGAATGCTCTGGATCTTTAATAAGGTCTGACATTTGCTCTTCCATTTGCTATTCTTCTTGCTCCACCTGAGGATGAAAAGATGTGTCTGACATTAGGTCTTCATCCTCTGATCTGGGTGAAATGATTGGCTCAGATATATCTTCTTCAAACATTTGTGCAATGGAATCTCCAAGATCTTCATTTTGAAGATACAGAACTCCATCCTCATTTGTTGATGCAGTTGGTACAAACAACTCAGCTTCATCCTTGTCAGAATCTGAATAATAAAAGTCAAATCGAGACTTTGCCGGTTCGGGTTCCTGAACTGATACCTCATATTCCTGATACTGCTCAGCCTCCTCATTTTCTAAAGTGTCATCGTGAAATGCTTGGTCATCTGAAAATGCTTCTTGAGATATAAAGTTCTGGGTTTCTGTTAATTGTCTGATCTGATCTGTCATTCTCTGTATGGATTCTGTTTGACTCTGAATACTTTCGAGTTGATTCTGGAATGTTTCAAGCATTGTATCAAACTTTTCATCTCGTTTCTTGAACACATCTTTGAGCATGTCAATCATCTGATCTTCTTCTGATTGTTCTGTTTGTTGATGAAGATCATTGTATGATGGTGGATAAGATGGAAAATGTGATGGTTCTTCGTACCATGAAGGATTTTGATAGCTCTGCCACCCTGGATTGTAGTTGTACTCGCAATGATCTCTCGGGTGGTTACCATTACATATGTCACATCTCCCCATTGCGTTCTGTTGAGCAAATGTAGTATTGCTTGATTCTGGCATCCAGTGATAGTCATTGGGCTGGACAACAGGCCTCAGAAAATCGGACTGTTGCTCCCAGATGTGAGGTGTATCTTTTTGTAAGGCTCGTATTCTTTCAATCTCCCAGTAGTGTTCCATTAACCACCTGAAATAAAAGAAAGAAATAAAAATTACGAATAAAAGAAAATTATATACAAGTAAATTAGATAGCTTCAAAATTAATAACTCAAGAAAAATAAGTCTCCGGCAATGGCGCCAAAAACTTGACCGGCGTAAACACACACGTATAACGCAAGCGCACGTATCGTTCAAGTAGTATAAAAATATCGATCCCACGAGGACTTAATTCCTATTGTTGTTATTAATTATTGAATCTATTTATTTACAAATATCTAATTGAGGGTGAAGAGAATGATTGCTTGATTGATTTGGTTGATTGTAGTTTTGCAAAATAAATAAATAAATAAAAAGACAAAAGAAAATACTAAGGAAAATAACAAAGACACAAAGATCTAGGGTTGTGAATCATTCCAATATCTTTTAAAAGATGAAGCGATTATTTTATGTTTGTGTAATAAATCGGTTTACTAACCTGAAACACTAATTATGCAAAAGCCTCTGTCGATGGTCAGACGCAAATACCCAGTTTAACCCAATTGAACCATATATCTATGTCAACCAAATTATCTGGATTCATTAAGTTTAAGTTCCAATTATGGCTACCCCCGCCCGACACGTATATGTCTATCCTATAAGGAAATCTATTAAAGGGTTATCTATCCTCAAGGAAGATCGTGGGCTATTAAGTCTAAGGCTGAAACCTAAAATCCCTATGTCTAGTTCATTTTAGATTTACCACATCAATCTTATTGGTGATCAGACAACAAGAAGTATTAAGCTTAAGACTTAATAAGTAAACCTTTAAATTACCCAAACTATAAAATAAACCCTTATAAACCGGTGATATTAGAATTCAGCACAACCCCAGATAACTAACACATAACTTGGGCTAGTAAAGACTTAAAAGTAAAAGACATAAAGTAAAAATGCTGAAAGTAAATTGCTGAAAAGTAATGACGGAAAGTAAATGCTGAAATTAAATACTGAAAATTAAATGCTGAAAAGTAAATGCTGAAAGTAAATTGTTGAAAGAAGTAAATTGCTGAAAAGTAAATGCTAAAAAGTAAATCCTGAAAGTAAATTGCTGAAAAGTAAATTGCTGAAAAGTAAATGCTGAAAGTAAATTGCTGAAAGTAAATAAAGTAAAAGTACAATAAAAGAAAATGATGAGGTAAAAGGATCCATTTTTATTACTTCTATTTTAGATATCTCCCTTAATATAATATATTAACTTTGCATGATAATTACCAACCAGCCATATAGGCGTTATCCAGATTAAGTCAAATTAATAATTAATTACCAACCGACCAATATGGCGGTATCCAGTTTAGTCAGGTTAAAACCAATTTAAATAATTACCAACTAACCAATATGGCGGTATCCTCGTTAAGTCAGGTTTTAACTAGTTTATATATTATAATTAATGGAGATTAATCTAAATATTAGTAATAAAAGTTTTACCTTTTACCCCAGCATTTTATAGTGTATTGGGTATACTGAGAATCGTAGTGTATTGGGTTTGATGTCAATATGGAAGTATCACTTCAGTCATATGGAGATGATGATCACGCAGAGATACAGAACTGGAACTCTATAGTGCTATAGCCATCGGGAAAGTATGACTAGGTCATGACTTTCTGATCATAAAGAGACTAGTTGCTAGTGATCCGATATATGCTTCGTACGGGGCAGACACAATTCCAGCCCCAGGCCTACATGTGACATCCAATACTGGATCGTAATACGCAATACTTATTATACTACGCCAGATATAGATTATATATTCTTTGTTGAATATTTCTGGAGAATTGGGTAGGCACGGTGTGTTGGGTTTCTAAGGTCATCCCAAGATCAAATCAAGCATAAAATAGTGTGAATACTTAAAGGAGAATAGCAGAATTATACTCACTTTGAACGAATATAGGATCCTTTTGGGAAGTGCTCCAAGATATCTCTTTGAATGTTGATGTCCAAGCTCCAAGCTTTGAGATTGATTCTAAGCTCTTTGGGAATGGGTTCCCTATCACCTTAGAATGATTCTTCAAGTGCTAGCTTTGGAAAGTTTGCTACAAAATTTCCTTGAAATGTCTTATGAAGTTCGGCCAAAGGAGGAAAGAAGAGAGCCTTTTTGCTTTTGATAAATTTGATTTCTAAAATCAATTACACTAATGAAAAGTCAAAGCCAAAATTTTGGTAAATCCTTTTCCAAAAAGGCTAAAGCAAATTTGGAGGGAAAAAACAATAAATGCTTCCAACTACTCCCATCACCAATAGTGACTAGATGTTAATCACAAAAAGTGACAAGACTTCCATCACTAAAGTGACTTGCGATGTGACTTGTGGGCCCCACTTGATTCAAAATCTGAGTGGGCCCGCAAACACATCTCGGGCTCGGGTTTGTTAATTCCGAATTAACGAATTTTCCGTTGCAACGTAATTAAATCAAATTTAATTAAATAATTATGCCTAGTAAAATTACTATTCACAACGCTCGCGAATTAATTCGAAATTAATTCGTTCGCCCGAATCAAAATCCAATTTTAATTCCGTTATGAAATCTAATTTCATTTAATATATCAAATATATTATTTTATCGATTAATTCCAAATTATCGTTCTCTCTCTTCTAATAGTATTTAATCCCAGATAAAATCTCTCCATAATAATCCTAGATTAATTATGTTCGAATCATACGTCATCGGTGAATCTTCGGGAAGCGACCCATGAGATCCTTGGATTTGTTGGCAGTAAATCCGGTCGTCGGATTATCCGAACACGTGCGTACCTCTTACCACATTTTTACCGATTTACGAGACATGGTTGGCTTCTAGCAAAGCACCGTGCCTACCCAATTATCCAGAAATATTCTTAAAGGAATATATAATCTTTGTCAGGCGTAGTATACATAGTATTGCATATTACGATCCAGTATCGGATGTCACATGCAAGGCCTGAGGCTGGAATAGTGTCTGCCCTGTACGAAGCATATATCGGATCACAAGCAACTAGTCTCTTTAATCGGATAATCATGACCTTGTCATATTATCCCGATGGTTGCAACACATTGGAGTACCAGTTCTGTATCCCTGCGTGATCATCATCTCCATATGACTGAAGTGATACTTCTGTCTTGACATCACACCCAATACACTACGATTCTCAAAAAACCCAGAAGAGGCGTACACATAACCTGTTAAAGTCCCGGATGACCAAAACCAAAGCGTATTGATTGTCGCAAGTACTAGCGATGCAAGTCTTAGGTTAAGACCAAATACACCTACCCTGATTCAGATTCCAATAGACACATAGTCATACTACCAATCGGATTCCGAGGGGTCTATCCAGAGCGAAGCTGTTTCCATACCATCGGAAAACACAACCTCATATCACACTTGCATCGGTATACCCAGTTACCTCAAGTTCTCCATCTCCATAGATTAAGAAAGCATCCTTAGTTCGTCTAAGATACTTAAGGATATTCTTAACCGCCATCCAGTGACCTTCACCTGGATCGGCCTGATAGCGACTACACATGCTCAAAGCATACGAGACATCAGGTCGCATACATATCATGGCATACATGATCGATCCGACTGCCAAGGCGAACAGGATCCGACTCATGTTGTCTCTCTCATCTTGAGTTTTAGGACACATGTCCTTAGATAGAGTGACGTCATGTGACACTGGCAACAGTCCCCTATTGGACTGATCCATGTTGAATCTCTTCAACAATTTGTCAACATATGTACTCTATGAGAGTCCAAGCAGCTTTCTAGATCTATCCCGGTAGATCTTTATTCCTAGAATAAAGGCTACTTCTCCCATATCTTTCATGGAGAATTTTAATGAAAGCCAAGCTTTCACCGATTGTAGCATGGGAATGTCATTGCCAATAAGCAATACATCATCGACATAAAGGACAATGAATGTCAGTGCGCTCCCATTAACCTTCTTATATACACAATGATCATCCTCATTTTGAACAAAATCATTTTCTTTTATGATCTCATCAAAACGTTGGTTCCAAGAACGCGATGCTTGCTTCAATCCATAAATGGATCGATTTAACTTGCAAACCTTGTTCGCATGTTTTGGTACGACAAAATCGTCAGGCTGTTGCATATAAACATCCTCTAAAAGGTTTCCGTTAAGGAAAGCAATTTTGATGTCCATCTACCATATCTCGTAATCGAAATATGCAGCAATAGCAAGCATAATCTGAATGGATTTAATCATGGCAACAGGTGAAAAATTTTCTTCGTAATCGACACCATGTCGTTGACGATACCCTTTCGCTACAAGCCTAGCTTTGTACGTTTGTATGTTGCCATCCATGTCGGTCTTCCTCTTGAATACCCATTTGCAACCAATAAGCTTTATGCCTTCGGGTGCATCAACCAGTGTCCAAACTTGGTTGGTGTACATGGAATCCATTTCGGACTTCATGGCATCTTGCCATAAACCAAAGTCGATACCTTGCATCGCTTCCTCATACGTAGCTGGTTCATCTTCCTCAATAAGATTAATATCCACATGAGGTGAGATCAGAAACCCATACCTCTCAGGTTGTTTTCTGACTCTCTCCGACCTACGCAGTTCTTGTGTATTCGAAGATTGTGGTACAGTCTCATCCCTGATGAACTATTCATGTCCCGTTAAGGATTCTGTGCCAGGAATAGTATCACTCTGATTTTCATCGAGTTCTACTTTCTTCCCACTAACCACTGCATTTAGGAATTCCTTCTCAAGGAAAACCGCATGTAAAGCAACAAATACTTTGTTCTCTTGTGGGTGATAGAAGTAATATCCTTTGGTTTCCCTAGGATATCCTACAAATAGGCATTTATCCGATTTGGGTTCAAGTTAGGTAACTTCCAAACGTTTGACGTATGCCCAACATCCCCAAATCTTCAGGGATGAGAAACCCGGTTTCTTTCCTGTCCATATTTCATATGGTGTCTGTTGAACAGACTTTGACGGAACCTTATTCAAAATAAGTATTACACTGTTCAATGCATATCCCCAGAAGGAAATAGGTAGCTCTGTGCGACTCATCATTGACCTTACCATGTCTAACAAAGTTCGGTTTCTCCATTCGGACACACTGTTTAATTGTGGTGTTCTGGGAGGAGTCCACTGTGAAATAATACCATATTCTTTCAAGTAATCAAGAAACTCATTGCTCAAGTATTCTCCACCACGGTCCGACCGTAATGTTTTAATACTTTTTCGGTCTGTTTTTCAACTTTGTGTCGAAACTCTTTGAATTTCTCAAAGGTTTCCGACTTGTGTCTCATAAGATACGCATAACCATAACGCGATGCATCATCCGTAAAGGTTACAAAGTATTCATATCCACCTCTAGCATGGCTAGACATGGGCCCATATACGTCACTATGAACGAGGGCTAACAGTTCGGTGGCACGTACATCTTTACCGCTAAAAGGTGTTTTAGGCATTTTGCCTAATAAACAAGATTCGCAGACGTCATATGAATTTAGATCAAATCCATCCAAGTACCCACTCTTCGAAAGTGTGGATATGCGAGTCTTGTTGATGTGTCCCAGACGATAATGCCATATATAAGTTTCATCTTTGTTACTTAGTTTAAGCCTTTTGTTTGTTACATTATATGTTTGAGATAGATTCATATTCAAAATATAAAGACTATTATCTACATCAGTACTGCATATCTCTATATCATTTTTATACATAAAACACCCAGTGTTTCTAAAAACAAAAGTATAGCCACATTGGGCCAATAAAGATACAGATAAATTTTCCTAGTCAATCTAGGTACATAATAACAGTCTGAAAGATTAAGTACATGCCCCGAGGGCAGTTCCAAAATATAAGTCCCAACGGCCAAAACGGCGACTCGAGTCCCATTTCCAACGCGTAGATCAATCTCCTCTGAGGCCAGTCTCCCGCTAATCTGCAGATCCTGCACATCAGTACATATATGAGTACCACAACCATAATAAAAAATCCAATTTTTAAAACTAGTAGTAGACATGTTTATTTCTATAACAAACATACCTAAAGCCGGTGCCTTCTTTGATTTCCTTCATGTGTGCCTTATACTTGCGGAAGTCACGCTTCCAGTGACCTCGCTTCCCGCACTACAGACACACATCTTGGGAATTTTCCTTACCCTTCACATAAGGTTTTGACGGTTTGGCATTGCCCTTCTTATTCTTATTCTTCTTTACACCTCCAGTCGCCTTAGGCCAAGCCCTCAGAGTCTGAGATGTTGATGCGAAGTGCGCCTCACGCTTTTTGCCCTTCAGGAGCTCTTTTTCTACTTCGCGCAGTGTTGACATTAACTCTCCAAGAGTTTGGTCTTGGTTCATCATATTGTAGTTCATGATGAACCCACTCCAACTGTCAAGGAGAGACTGTAAGATCAAATCTATAGAAGTCTCAGCCTCGAAGACTATACCCAGCTGTCTCAGCTGTTCTATGTCAGCAATCATCTGCGACACATGGTGCTCGACAGATGCACCCTCTGACATGCGAGCGCGAAAGAGCTTCTTATGCAACTCATATCTCTGTAATATAAGATTAGATCGATGAAGATCATGCAACTTTGCCATCATCTCATAGGGATTCAATCCCTTATTCTGACGATGAAATTGTTGAGTCATAGCAGCAAGCATTATAGATTGAGCAGTGAAGTTGTCATCACTATGAGTCTTCCAAAGCTCTAGCTCAACTATCTGATCAGATCTAAGCTTAGGCCCAAGAAGTCTCTCTATAGTGTAGAGCAACTTCTCGGATCCCATGACAATCCTGAGATTCATATCCCAGTCTTGAAAGTTCGCGCCATTAAATACATTATCGCCCATGATAATATCTCTAATGCTCAACTTTCCTATCATCTTAATTGCAATAGTCAAACTATTCAATTAACGATGTTTGGGTAAAAATCCAACTGTTACAAGAAAAATAATAAAATATTAGTCCAACTAATAAATATTTATAATTGACGAAATAATTTGAAAGCGCGTATTTGGCAAATATTTGAAAGAAATTACAAATTCAATACTAGCCTCCCACTATTTTTCGGCGAGTGTCTAACCCTCTGTTGAGTACTCGGGAAACCTAGTTTCCTAGTGGGCTAGGATCCCGTTAAATAACACATAACCTTGACTTTGGTAAACAAATCACAACTTGGACAAGACATATGATATGGAACAGAGCCTTCATGATTCAAACACATCTGCGATGGACAAAGGTCTTGACTTTGGCCAAAAAACCAGTGCCAATCTTGGATCTTGAGAATGAATCATTCAATGGAAGGAAAAACGCTTAATATTTATTGAGGATTTTTCGCGTAATTGGCAACCAATTAATTATCTTTGATTAGGTCACATCATACACCCATAAGCATGCATTCTAAAAGCATAATAAGGCGCGGTAAATAAATTAATAATGATATGCGGATGGATATCTCACAAATTGTTCCTAGAACAAATCACTCTATTTCCTCTCCCCGGCTAACACTATTCTAACTTCAACCCAATTACATAATACAATAAAGAAACCTCATTAACATTGAGGGGAATTAGGTGAGAAGAGAATTACAAAGAATCTAGAGATAAAGGCTAGACACGCAGGTCTAATTTAATAAATTCTAAATTTATTACAACAATTTCCAAAATTACCCTCACCCATCTAATATCCATCCGATATACATTATTCATACAACACATCCATGTATTCACACAAAGCATGTTATTCAATCAATCTAATCCAATTAATTAATCTTTGAATTAAGTGATCATCCAATGTTCAAACAACGATTTGATTTGCGCGAGTCCAACTCGTTTAAGAATAAGTACTCAAAGTACGAATTCTTGAATTATATCGAACTACAATTTTAAATCCAATTTAATTTGTATTCAATACTAATTCTATATTTAATTCCAAATTAAATAATTACACTTTTAATGCGCCTTTACGACTTAGATTCTAAATCTAATCTTAATGGGTCTCAAAGCCCAATTAACATCTAATGTTCATTAAATTAAAATCCAATGGGCTTTCAATTAATTTCTTAAGGCATGGGCTTTGGTCAATATGGGTCAAACCCAAATACCAAGGCCCAATTAAGGAATCACCCTATTTTCCAAGAAATCAATTTTGGCCCATTAGGCCCAATTAAATATTTAAAGGCCCATATATTATATTTGGACTTATTGGAATGGTTTAGGCCCAATTTGGATCCAATCCAATTGTCCTAAACCAACTTGGCCCAACCAAGCCCATTAGGCCCAAATACAACATCTTTAGCCCAATTCCAAATTAAGCCCAATTAATTAAATTCTAATATTCCAAATTTCATAATTTAATTAATTAAAGTGTATTGCACTAATTAATTATCTAAATTAACATTTCCAAAATATCAATTTAATTAATTAATCATGCATTAAAATAATCAATACATTTCCAACATTATTGAAACAAAATCAAGTCATTTTCATGCTTTATTTGTCACGGCAATGGAGTATTTTATATCCGATTTTGATTTCAATCCAATTAAATCACAAATCAATATTTATCATGCATTTAAACACATCCAATGGTTTAAAAAATAAAAAATCACCATGACCTAGGGTTCCACTAGTTCGGCCAAGCCAACAAAATTGGGGAAAATTAATCCAATAATTTTTCATCAAATTGATCATATATAACTCTGAGTTATCAATATACAAGCATACTCAAACAAACAATTTGATCAAATCATGCTCAAATCAAATTTACCCAAATTTTAGTATATAAACCCTAATCAAATTTCATGCTCAAATAGGCTCCATGATATCATTGTTGGGTTTCTAAGGTCATCCCAAGATCAAATCAAGCATAAAATATTGTGAATACTTAAATGAGAATAGCAGAATTATACTCACTTTGAACGGATATAGAATACGTTGATAACAAAATTTTCCTTTGAGAAGTGCTCCAAGATCTTCTCTTTGAATGTTGATGTCCAAGCTTTGAGATGGATTCCAAGCTCTTGGGAATGGTTTCCCTATCACCATAGAATGATTCTTCAAGTGCTAGCTTTGGAAATTTTGCTACAAAATTTCCTTGAAATGCCTTGTGAAGTTCGGCCAAAGGAGGAAAGAATAGAGCCTTTTTACTTTTGATATATTTGATTTCTAAAATCAATTACACTAATGAAAAGTCAAAGCCAAAATTTTTGGTATATCCTTTTCCAAAAAGGCTAAAGCAAATTTGGAGGGAAAAAGCAATAAATGCTTCCAAATACTCCCATCACCAATAGTGACTAGATGTCAATCACAAAAAGTGACAAGACTTCCATAACTAAAGTGACTTGCGATGTGACTTATTGGCCCCACTTGATTCAAAATACGAGTGGGCCCGCAAACACATCTCGGGCTCGGGTTTGTTAATTCTGAATTAACGAATTTTCCGTTGCGACGTAATTAAATCAAATTTAATTAAATAATTATGCCTAGTAAAATTACTATTCACGTCGCTCGTGAATTAATTCTAAATTAATTTGGTCGCCCGTATCAAAATCTAATATTAATTCCGTGATGAAATCTAATTTCATTTAATATCAAATATATTATTTTATCGATTAATTCCAAATTAATCGTTCTCTCTCTTCTAAGAGTATTTTATCCCAGATAAAATCTCTCCGCAATTAATCCTAGATTAATTATGTTCGAATCATACGTCATCGGTTAATCTTCGGGAAGCGACCCATGAGATCCCTGGATATGTTGGCAGTAAATCCGGTCGTCGAATTATCTAAACACGTGCGTACCTCGTACCACATTTTTACCGATTTACGAGACATGGTTGGCTTCTAGCAAAGCACAGTGCCTACCCAATTCTCCAGAAATATTCTTAAAGGAATATATAATCTTGTCAGGCGTAGTATACGTAGTATTGCGTAGTACGATCCAATATCGGATGTCACATGCAAGGCCTAGAGCTGGAATAGTGTCTGCCCCGTATAAAGCATATATCGGATCACAAGCAACTAGTCTCTTTAATCGGATAATCATGAACTTGTCATATTATCCCGATGGTTGCAACACATTAGAGTACCACTTATGTATCCCTGCGTGATCATCATCTCCATGTGACTGAAGTGATACTTCCGTCTTGACATCACACCCAATACACTACGATTCTCAATAAACCCAGAAGAGGCGTACACAGAACCTGTTAAAGTCCCGGACGACCAAAACCAAAGTATATTGATTGTCGCAAGTACTAGTGATGCAAGTCTCAGGTTAAGACCAAATACACCTATCCTGATTCAGTCCCATAGACATATAGTCATACTACCAATGGGATTCTGAGGGGTCTATCCAGAGCGAAGCTGTTTCCGTACCATTGGAAAAGAAAACCTCTATCACACTTGCATAAGCATCCAATACTTAAATATATGAGAACTATGTGCACAAGTGTAATACTAGTCTATTCCGTATTATCGATGTCCAGTCTCGATAATACTACGACTAGGGATATTTAATGATTAAACCTTCGAGGATTGATATGTCTCTATCTTATAATCCGAACTAATCATAAGGACTTTTATCATTTATATATTCAAGTAATCAAATTACAAAATGATAAAAATGCAATTTCCATTGTCACATAGTTAATTTATACAAAAACCACAATGTCTTTTACAAATAGTGACGCTATAGGTCATAATTGTCCAACACGATGCTTTGCTAGAAGCAACCATGTCTTGTAAATCCGTAAGAACGTGGTACCGGGTACGCACGTGTTCGATCGTTTTCTGACAACCAGATTACTGCCAACATATCCAGGGATCTCTTGGGTCGCTTCCCAAAGATTCACCGATGATACTTAACTCGAACAAAATTAATCTAGGATTAATTATAAGAGAGAGAAAATTAATCTGGGATTAATTACGACAAGAATTTATCTGGGATTATTACGGCAATAATTTATCTGGGATTAATTACGGCAAGAATTTATCTGGGATAAAATTCTATTAGAAGAGAGAACGCGATAATTTGGAATTAATCGATTAATATATCATTGGATATATTAATTGAAATTGGATTTCAAAGCAGAGTTAAGATTGATTTTAATTTGGGTGAACAAATTAATTTAGAATTAATTCGCGAGCGCGCTTTCGTAATATTTTGCGAGGCATTATTATTTAATTAAATTGGATTTAATTACGTCGCGACGGAAAATTCATTATTCAGATTAAGCGAACCCGAGCCCGAAGTGTGTTGAGCAAGCCACTTGAATTTTGAATTAAAGTTCACCAACTTACATCACTAGTCTATCAAGTGTCAACTTGAGTGATGGAATTGGTTGGAGGCATTAATTGCCATTTTCTCTCAAACACTTTTGCTTTTTTGGTAAAGCATATACCAAAATTTTAGAGTTTGACTTTTGATATGTGGTAATTGTTTTAGAAAACAAAATAACAAAATAACAAAAACACAAAACATCTCTCTCTCTCTCTCTCTCTCTCTCGTCCTTCTCTCTCCCTCCCATTGTCGTGAGCCTAGGGCTCTTCCTCCATTGATTTTGCTTCAAAATCAAGTTGAGCTAGCACTTGAAAGAGTTAAAGAATGTTATAGGGAAACTCACCCTTGGAATTAAAGATTCAACACAAAGCTTGGACCTTCCGAAATAAAAGATTTTTGAAATCTTCAAATCCGATCATTGTAAGTACTTCCGCAACTTCTTTGATTTTATTCACATTTAATCATGACTTGGAGATCCTTGGCATGTTCAATGACACTTATAAATGGATCCTTAATTAAAAAGATGAATTAGTGTAACTGGAGCATAACCCCAAGAGTATTGAAACTAATTTAGTAACACTCAATATCAAACGAATCAAATCATATAAGTTTCGATTCCTCCCCACTAACCATTCCATCACGATAGAATCATAGAAGAATAATATTGAGTAAGAATCACATTCATTAAATAGCTATAAAAACAAATTGCCATAAATTTATATGTTTGATCATATCAAACATCTTTGAACAGTTCAAAGACTCACGATGAATTTTAAAAATAGTTTTCAACACTTCAAATAGAATATCTTTGAACCATTCAAATATTCTATCTGCGTTTCATCAGAAACATATTGAAAGTTCTTGAACCATTCAAGACGTTCATTATATATACTCTTAGAAACATGTAACTAAGTCATGACAATTCATTAACTAAGTTACGAAGTAAAGAAAACTATCCATGGCAATTTACAATTCATTAAACTACATACTTCTAAAGTATTAGTTTAATAAATTTGTGGTCCAATGACGATCATTGATTTAATGAGATTTAATCACATCCTGAATACAATATTCATTAAATGGATAAGGATATATGGTGTGATCTTGTATCAGATCATCATTACCATACAGAATAAGCATCTAATGCTTATATGATAAAATCTCATAAAGCACTGTTCTAAGTTATTTAGTTAACCGAATATTTTTCTTAATGTCTATCTTCTAATCAATGGCACTACTAGTCATATTAAAATATGTAACAATTATTTATAAAGAACAAGTAACTATCCAATAGTCGCAAGTTCTGACATCAAATATCAAACACAATCATTAAACAATATTTTAAATAACTAGATGGGAGATCTGGTATCCAATACCTACAATTGTCATATTGTGAGAATCATATTCTTTATACACAACTATACACATCTCCTTTTTTAGCTTTATAATTTGCCTTCAATTATTCACAACAATCGCAGATAATTGATTAGCAAACTGTGTCAAACACGTGACTTCTAAAAGTCACCAAAGCCAAGAAACGTCATTACAAGATAAACAAATTCCTAATGGAGTTTTCTTAATGCCAGTCAATAATCTCGAGACATGAACTGATTCGTGTCAATCCTTACCGCATAAGAAACTATTATTTCTAGACAATTATATCATAAAACAGATATCTATTTAGATTATTTATCGTGACTTAGAAACAAAGTAACTAACCATCTTGATTTTCAAGAAAATCGGAACAACAGTTCTCGATGGTTTAGACTAATATAAAAATATCCAAGTCTACTAACATTCTAGAACCTATTCTGGAAATACACAACCAAAAGTGAAGTCAGAAAACATATTCAAGTAATATACATGCAGTGGATTATAAGTATAACGCTATTAACAATATAGAATGAAGGAAAACAAACAAGCGGCAATTTCCATAAAATTACACACTGCTTTAGTTATGGATTTTTAACCAGTAGTGTCTCCCACTACTTTACGTAACACCGTAATCCCCAACGGAGAACGGGAATTCAATAATTAAATCGAATTCCAAGTGAGAGTAGGATCCCATGAATATATTTCGACTCACAGCTTTGGCACGATCTCGCCTACGTATATTCATTAGGTTGACAATTCATTGTCAATCACTCACCAGTGACTCCTAATTTTGGTCCTGACCGTTTCTCGTTATGACAGCTTTGGCACGTTCACAAGGAGGTGTATCAATGCTTCACTTGCCAATGACAAACTCAAGCTACCAATGTACTCCTGATAGCTTTGGTACGTTCAGGATTTCCACTTTCATTTGAATTTGTCTAGTATCAACTACACCCTCACTGTTTTGGCACTTTCTCAGATGCAGCCATAGAAAGATACCCATAAACTGTATTGACAAGACGAACCAAGAAACATACATCCAATACATGTTACTTTACTGCTTTATTTAAGCGGGGATATTCCTCAAGGAAGCATTGTTCTACATCATATGCAGAATTTTAATCTAGATTATTTTCTAAACAATTCAATTCTACCTTTAGAAAACATAACTTAAATTAACTATTAAATTTTCGTTACGTTTCCCGTTAGCATATAACTGAAAAGTCAGGAAACATATAGATTACGTGCATGTGCAAACAACAAATTGGATTATATATAATATATCAAGCATGATTAATGTAATGGATGAAGGATCAGACCTGCTCTGATACCATTTTTATTGGGGTTTTGGCGCGGAAGCTCGCGGTTATGGCGAAATCGTAATTTTAAAACTTTTTAAATTACCGAATAAATTATTCAATATCTAATATGAATAATTTATTCATATTTCACCCAAACATATTTATTCGATATCAAATAGCGACATAAATAGTTAAGAAATATCGCGAAACTTTTACGAAAATATTTTTCCGTAAAACAGCATAAGACACGTTTTTGACCGAATCGACCACCCAACAAACACGAGGGCTGCCCAAGTTAGCCCCAACAGTACTAGGTCAGTTCATGGGCTGCCCAAAGAGTGACAATTCACTGTTTGGGTAGCCGTCACCGGTTGGCTCAAAAGTCACCCGGTAACGTCGTTTTCGCATATTTCAACTCCGAAATAATTTCCGAAAATTATTCCAACACCCAAAACACATCCAATACATTCATATGACACATTTTTCATCACCAAATACACATTATTTCCAGATATGATCCAGAAGCAAAATATATCAAATTTTCATGCTTAAAATCCAATTTTCCAACATTAATCTAATTAATCTTAACACCAACCAAAGTCACCACAAATGAACCACCCAAGAACAATTCTAGGCATTTCAAGAGTGATCATAACACTCTAGAATGGAAACATATCATCAAATGATCAAATTGAATAATTATTACAATAATATTATCCAATTCTACTTCACAAATGCACAAAGCCTTCCAATTCATCCTCTAAACTAAAAAACCCCAAATTTATAGAAAAGAAGAACCCTAGAATCAATCTAGATAATCAAGAAATAAGAAATATGCTTTCTAGGCTTAAGGACATTGAGGATTACATTTTAATCTCATAATTTCCTAAGTTGTTTTTTTGATTTTTTCTTCATTTTCTCCTTGAATCATCAAGCAAACTTTGAGAGCTTTTAGAGGACAAGTTTCGGTTATTGCAACTTGAATGAGAAAGAAAATAAAAAAATTTCTAACTTAAACAAGAGATGACTGACTTTAGGGGGGCAATATGGTATTTTTTCATTTTAAATCAATTAAAAATAATTAAACTTTATGTTAACAAATCAAATTTGCACACTGTGGGACACAGAAACTGGGCGACGCATGCTGTCCCGGGCTCGCGGCCCGGTCGGGAGTACGGAGTAGCCACGGGGGACTAAACCGGAGAATAATGGAGTCGCCACCCGGTGTGAACCGGGACAAAGATTTAAGGCCGCACTCACCCCTCGCAAGGGAAAACCTCAAACCGTTGGGTTCGGAATGGTCCCTTACTTATGTCACTTGTAATGAAAGGATTCATGTAATAATTTAAACAAGCTGAAGTAACACTTATTCCTAAGGGTATCATGCTTCTAAATTCACCTTTATAAAATAAAATATGCGCCTAAATATACATGTATTTCACATATATTTTGCATTTAAATTTGCATGCTTAACATATATCAAGATAGCAACTAACATACAACTTTACTTGCATATCACATTCAGGAAAAAACACAAGCACACATATTAACCATACAAGCACACATATGGGCACTTTTCAAGTGGTACGTGGAATTGTGGCCCAAGTACAGACCGCACTACCGTCCATTCGGAATCGGCTACGGAATTTACGTCTGGGTTTCCATCCGATATACCGCAAGAAATAATGCTCAAATTTTATCATGACATAAGCATACGAATTGTGACACATTTGCATAAGAAATCAACTAATAGGCAATTATGCATGAATATAATAAGACAGACTCAGTTCAGTGTGTGTGCGTTCGTGTAGCGTTCGTAAACGCGTTCGAACGGAAATGAAACAGAATGCTCACGTTCGAGTAGCGTTCGTAAACGCGTTCGAACGGAAATGAAACAGAATGCTCACGTTCGAGTAGCGTTCGTAAACGCGTTCGAACGGAGACGAGACAGAATGCTCACGTTCGAGTAGCGTTCGTAAACGCTTCGAACGGAGATGAGACAGAAAGCTTACGTTCGTATGGCGTTTGTTAACGCGTTCGAACGGATACGAGACCTGACACATAATAAGGCAAAAACACATGCGCGTTCGAGTTGCGTTCGTGAACGCGTTCGAACGGACACGGACCTGATGCAATACATAAACAGAAAATAAAAGGGCGCGGCGAAGCACTGCCGTAAAGATGACCTTTTGAGGCTCTTGATCTCTCAAAGAGAGGACCTTTAGACCAACATGCTAAGCCCATGCGCGTCATATCACACATGCAAGAATAGAACCAATCATATCAACCAAGTATGCCCGATTGAACGCATCTTACATCCAATCCGAACACACGTCAACCGGCGCGGCAAAGCATCGTGGTAAAGGGCTTTTAGCCCCTCCCATAGGGGATCTCACAACACACTTACTAAGCCCATGCGCTCGATTGACTTATACATAAATAAACAATATATTGAATTCAAGAGAAAACTAAATAAACAAAAAGCAACACAACGAAAGAGAGATGGTGCCATTTACTCAAGCGGTACGTGGAGTTGTGGCCCGAGTACAGATCATATTACCGTCCATTCAGAATCGGCTATGAAATGATAATTTATGTCCGGGTTTCCATCCGATATACCGCGAGAGTTGACACATCTCTCATTCATCTAATGCCCACAACATATTACATCTCATAATTCATGCATATTTACATACTCAAAAATCACAACACACATTTCAACATTACAATAATACAAGAAATACTTAATATAATAAGGCAAAAGGAAAACAAGTGTGTGAAAGATACCCTCAGGGTAAACCTTTTAAGCCGTCTCTCGGACTCACGTTCCACGAGATCGAAAGAGTAAAGGGAGTAGGAAAGCTCCGCAACTTTTCTGGTCCCTGGTTCAACGTCCTAGCTCACTGCTTCGCTGCTTTGCTTATTGTTCGAACTCCGTTCTGCTCCTATTCGGCTCCTGTTTTGCTGTGCTCACTGCACGGGCTACCTGTTTCAATGTTTTCAAAGAACTATTCCAAGTTGTGTGGGTTCTTAGTGCAATTAAAAGTGATTATTTTTAAGGTTATCTATGTAGTTTTCTAAGTTACTGTTTTTTTTAAGGATTTTGGGCTACTGTTTTAAGGTAATCTAGGAGGTTGTTTTGGCGTGTTTTAGAATTCGGCTATGGGTGAGTTTGGGTTCGGCTATGAGTGGAGGGTGGTCTTGTGGTGGTTTCTTTGTTTTCTTTGTGTGTGTGTATGAAGTGTTTTCTCTTGGATGTGTTTTGGGTGTGTAGAGAGAGAGTTTAGAGAAATTTCGAGAGAGCTTGGGTGTGAATTGTGTTGTGTCCAGGAGAGGAATGGCCTTGGCCTTGGTTAGGGGTTGTTTATATAGAGAATGGCTAGGGTGACAAGGGAAGGGATCTTGTTTCCAAATTAGGAGATGGTGAGAAAGGCATACACAAGATTGAGGGGGGACAAGATATTTTAAATTAGGAAGTTGTAATATTTAATTTGTGTTGGTTTAGGAATACAAATATTTTATATTGGTAAATATCTTATTAGATTAGGAAGTCAAATATATGATTGGCTTTAATTGGTTAAGATTGATTTTAATTAGGCATGATTATATTTTGATTTAGTATGTGATTTGTTTAATTAGGCATGATTTTAGTTAAGTTGGTAATTGTTTATTTTAATTGGTAAATGGTTTAAATATTTTATTTAATATTTAATATTTAATTTAATATTTATCTATTTAATTGGGATGTGTTTTATGGGCTTTGGGGAGCTAAATGGGCTGGGCGTGAGGCTAGCAGCAAAACCAGAATTACCGACACCGTTCGAACGCTCCCTCGAACGCTGCACGAACGCCCGCAATCTATTTTCCGTTCGAACGAAGTAACGAACGCAGCACCAACGAAGACAGTGAGCTTGTTTATTCTGAATTCCCCCTTCCGATATCCGTTTCCCGCGGCTTCCGTGACTCAAAAGGTAGTGCCTCCAAGTGAGGCTCATCATCGGGTTTTACGTGTAAAAATGCAGTGCTGCTACAGTTGCCCCCACTTTGATGGGACTTGTGTAATGTGCAACAGTGACAATCCTATCAAAGTTATGCAATGCATTTCTACTTACCTGGCTTGCCAGCTGCCACTTGACTTTCCATGTATTGAGTTGCGTTGATTTGGTGGTGGAGGTGCTCTCGAGACCCCCGGTTCATTCCCGAAGTGAGCTGAGGGTCTTGTTCCCATTTTTGAGCTGAGGGTCTTGTTCCCTGAATGTTTAGTGGTGGGTTTTGTTCCCGTGGGTCTTGTTCCCATTTTGAGCTGAGGTATTGTTCCCTGAATTGTTGAGTGTTGGGTTTTGTTCCCGTGGGTCTTGTTCCCATTTTTGAGCTAAGGGTCTTGTTCCCTGAATTGTTGAGGGTCGGGTTTTGGTCACGTGGGTCTTGTTCCATTTTGAGCTGAGGGTCTTGTTCCCTGAATTGTTGAGTGTTGGGTTTTGTTCCCGTGGGTCTTGTTCCCATTTTGAGCTGAGGGTCTTGTTCCCTGAATTGTTGAGTGTTGGGTTTTGTTCCCGTGGGTCTTGTTCCCAGACTGATACAGTGCTGTCGCTGTTTCTGATTGGCTTGTTTTTGCCACTTTCTCTCTTTCTGCTTCAAAACCTGTGAATACAAAACCAAACAAACACAAGAGAATGCAAAGTATGTCACGTGTATGCATGCATAAGTTTCTTATCCGTTAGGTTAGGTAGGTCTTCTGCCAATTCTCTTGGTGACTGCTCGGTTTTCTCTCCCTCGGGTAAAGTATTGCTTCATTCTTTCCATATTGATCGGCTTGGTGAACTCATTCCCTACTGACAGTCTCACTGTCCCATTTCCCTATTTCTGAATGGCTATCTCATCTTTTCTGTTTTCTTACTCTGAGGATTCCCCGAGTTCTAAATATCGCTGAGTATCATAGTACTAAGGTTTAATGCTTTCCTTAAATATACTCATGTTGCAGGAAGAGGCTTAGGCAAGTAAATGAAATGAACATCTTTATTATTGTTGAGAGCAAAAAAGTTCGAACAAGTAAGCAGAATCAATGCCTTTATTTTAAAAAAAATGTTGTATCAAATAGACTAGGAGGAACAGCTCCATCATCCGCAACACTGCCTTCTTCCTTGGCCTATTGTCCTTCGTTGTCATCCATGTAATAAGCTTGGTGGTGGAGGGTTTTGAGGACAAAGGTTTCGGGTAGGCCGGAGTTGATCATGTAGGTGGGTGGTGGAACAAAGTGGTAGTTTGGTAGAGGGTTTCTGTGTGTGTCAGGTTGTTCTTTCTCCGGGTCGGGTATTTTGTGAGCATCGATGAGGTTTTGGATTTCATGCCTAAGGGGGGGCAGTTGTCAGTGTCATGACCTTTTTGCTGGTGGAAGTGGCAATATTGGCTCAGTCGGTCGAAGTAGTGTGGCACAGGGTTTGGGATTGGTCTAGGGTCTAAAGGCTTCAGGAGTCCTTGTCCTTTCAACTTCTCAAGCACCCTTGATATAGGTCTACCAAGATTAGAGAACCGCCTATTTCTGACGGTAGCGACCTCCGCCGTAGTGGGCTTGGTCTCAAAATGCCCCCCAAAAGTTCTTTTACTATGGCCATAAAACTTTTTGTTTTCAACCTCCTCTTCTTCAATATCCATAACAGTCTCTCTCAACTGTCGGAAATCCACAATCATGGAGGTCATCCTCCTCAGCTTGCCATAAATTGAGGGCTTAGTACCCTTGATAATCATCTTGATTTGGTCCTTCTCAGAGGGCCGAGTCTGCATTTTCAGGAGCTGGCTTCTCCAGCGGTCTACATACTCCTTGAAGCTTTCTTCCGGCTTCTGCTTAGTGTTCTCAAATCACGGAGTGACAAGTCAATTTCCAAATCCGTAACATATTGTTTTAAGAAAGCATCAGCTAGCTCCCTCCAATCTCCCTTAACCTGCTTGTCTAGGTTATGGTACCATACTACGGGTGCCCCCTCGAGTGACATCCCGAACATCTTTTGTACTTGGCGCTGAGACAGGCCAACTGAACTCATAACAGACACATACTGGCGGAGATGCACCCTCGGGTCTCCATTCCCATTGAACTTAGCCAAATCCGGCATCTTAAACTGCGCTGGCAACTGCTCCTCAAACTTCATTGTCTCATAGTCTAGCAAATCTTCATTCTTACCCCTCATCTTGCGGGTAACGGATTCAACCTGATCCCTGAGTTTCTGTATCTCGGCCTGAGACCCAATCTCTCTGTCTGTTGCATACTCTGCATTATCATCATCAAAAGCGGGGATATCATCCCCCAATCTGTTCGGAGATTCCTCTTGTCTCACATCCCCAGAATGAACCCCGGCACGAGACCCGGCTATACCAGCCATAGCAGTAGTCAAAGCCTGCAACTGTTCAGTGATCTTGGCGAGACCATTCTCTAACTGATCCATACGGGACACCTCATTATCGGATTCACTCATACTTGTTCTTTTAGTGAGTCTGGTTCCTTCTCTAACCCAAACGGTATCTATGGTGTCTTTTAAGACACAGAGGATGTTAACAGGGTATATGTATGCATGATATGCATAAGAAATATATAACATTAAATCAAATAAAATTATCAAACAAATCGGCCTATTATCATTTTAGAAACTTTTGGGACAACTGTCATAAGGGTGAACCCGTCCCAGTTTAAATGGCACAACGAGTTCACGTCTTACGGCAAAGAGCCCAATTAAATCCAAATGGTAATATTCCGAAAACAAACACAAGGTGGCCCATCAATCACTTAGAAGCTCTTGGCCCAATAGTCATGAAATACGTTCTTGTCCCAGTTTAAATGGCCCAACAAGCCCATATCCCATGACAAATGGTCCAAATGGATCCAAACGGTGATGTTCCCAAACATTAGCATAGAAGGGAGATAATGCAAACATAACATAATAATTTTTTACATAATGGCCCATCAACATTTCAGAAGCCTTGGGCCTAATAGTCATACAGTACGAACTTGCCCCAGTTTAAATGGCCCAGCAAGCCCGCATTTCTGACAATAGTCCAACTGCATCCAAATGAGGATGGTCCACAAGCACATACTCAAGGAAATAATTGCTACTTTAACCATACAAACCAGTCTATGGGTGGATTTGCAAGAGTATGGACAAAGGCTCTCACTGGCGAAGGATAGCCCACAACTAGGTCTCCCCACTCAAGGGTTCAAGCGACCAAGTGAGCGTATCCCTTTTTATACACTAAGGTACGTGCCAATAAGCTATGGTGTGTGACGGACTGTCAAATGGATTTCCCGTTGTAGATCCCCCAGAGGGAAGGTGGAGCGAGGCTCACTTAAATACCCAAGCCTCTTAGGCTCTTATCGCTTGTTGTCAGGAATAAACAACGAGTCCTCCAAATTAGTCCATCACAAAGGCTACAAGTAGATGGCCATATAGGTGTACTCACAGCTTTTCCTTCTAGAAAGGTAGTGAATGAAGGAAGACACCAAACCATTACCTAGCCTCAAAGTGCCCTTGATTAAACCCTCACTTATCCACTATAGACATGGCCAATTAAAACATAAATCCACTCATTACAAGACAATATTTCGGGGCCAAATACATCCCCAGTGGAGTCGCCAGACTGTGGGACACAGAAACTGGGCGACGCATGCTGTCCCGGGCTCGCGGCCCGGTCGGGAGTACGGAGTAGCCACGGGGGACTAAACCGGAGAATAATGGAGTCGCCACCCGGTGTGAACCGGGACAAAGATTTAAGGCCGCACTCACCCCTCGCAAGGGAAAACCTCAAACCGTTGGGTTCGGAATGGTCCCTTACTTATGTCACTTGTAATGAAAGGATTCATGTAATAATTTAAACAAGCTGAAGTAACACTTATTCCTAAGGGTATCATGCTTCTAAATTCACCTTTATAAAATAAAATATGCGCCTAAATATACATGTATTTCACATATATCTTGCATTTAAATTTGCATGCTTAACATATATCAAGATAGCAACTAACATACAACTTTACTTGCATATCACATTCAGGAAAAAACACAAGCACACATATTAACCATACAAGCACACATATGGGCACTTTTCAAGTGGTACGTGGAATTGTGGCCCAAGTACAGACCGCACTACCGTCCATTCGGAATCGGCTACGGAATTTACGTCTGGGTTTCCATCCGATATACCGCAAGAAATAATGCTCAAATTTTATCATGACATAAGCATACGAATTGTGACACATTTGCATAAGAAAGATCAACTAATAGGCAATTATGCATGAATATAATAAGACAGACTCAGTTCAGTGTGTGTGCGTTCGTGTAGCGTTCGTAAACGCGTTCGAACGGAAATGAAACAGAATGCTCACGTTCGAGTAGCGTTCGTAAACGCGTTCGAACGGAAATGAAACAGAATGCTCACGTTCGAGTAGCGTTCGTAAACGCGTTCGAACGGAGACGAGACAGAATGCTCACGTTCGAGTAGCGTTCGTAAACGCGTTCGAACGGAGATGAGACAGAAAGCTCACGTTCGTATGGCATTTGTTAACGCGTTCGAACGGATACGAGACCTGACACATAATAAGGCAAAAACACATGCGCGTTCGAGTTGCGTTCGTGAACGCGTTCGAACGGACACGGACCTGATGCAATACATAAACAGAAAATAAAAGGGCGCGGCGAAGCACTGCCGTAAAGGTGACCTTTTGAGGCTCTTGATCTCTCAAAGAGAGGACCTTTAGACCAACATGCTAAGCCCATGCGCGTCATATCACACATGCAAGAATAGAACCAATCATATCAACCAAGTATGCCCGATTGAACGCATCTTACATCCAATCCGAACACACGTCAACCGGCGCGGCAAAGCATCGTGGTAAAGGGCTTTTAGCCCCTCCCCATAGGGGATCTCACAACACACTTACTAAGCCCATGCGCTCGATTGACTTATACATAAATAAACAATATATTGAATTCAAGAGAAAACTAAATAAACAAAAAGCAACACAACGAAAGAGAGATGGTGCCGTTTACTCAAGCGGTACGTGGAGTTGTGGCCCGAGTACAGATCATATTACCGTCCATTCGGAATCGGCTATGAAATTTATGTCCGGGTTTCCATCCGATATACCGCGAGAGTTGACACATCTCTCATTCATCTAATGCCCACAACATATTACATCTCATAATTCATGCATATTTACATACTCAAAAATCACAACACACATTTCAACATTACAATCATACAAGAAACACTTAATAAATAATGCGGAAAAGGAAAACAAGTGTGAAAGATACCCTCAGGTCTAACCTTTTAAGCCGTCTCTCGGACTCACGTTCCACGAAGATCGAAAGGGGAGTAAAGCTCCGCAACTTTTCTGGTCCCTGGTTCAACGTCCTAGCTCACTGCTTCGCTGCTTTGGTTATTGTTCGAACTCCGTTCTGCTCCTATTCGGCTCCTGTTTTGCTGCTCACTGCACGGGCTACCTGTTTCAATGTTTTCAAAGAACTATTCCAAGTTGTGTGGGTTCTTAGTGCAATTAAAAGTGATTATTTTTAAGGTTATCTATGTAGTTTTCTAAGTTACTGTTTTTTTTAAGGATTTTGGGCTACTGTTTTAAGGTAATCTAGGAGGTTGTTTTGGCGTGTTTTAGAATTCGGCTATGGGTGAGTTTGGGTTCGGCTATGGAGGGTGGTCTTGTGGTGGTTTCTTTGTTTTCTTTTTGTGTGTGTATGAAGTGTTTTCTCTTGGATGTGTTTTGGGTGTGTAGAGAGAGTTTAGAGAAATTTCGAGAGAGCTTGGGTGTGAATTATGTTGTGTCCAGGAGAGGAATGGCCTTGGTTAGGGGTTGTTTATATAGAGAATGGCTAGGGTTGACAAGGGAAGGGATCTTGTTTCCAAATTAGGAGAGGTGAGAAAGGCATACACAAGATTGAGGGGGGACAAGATATTTTAAATTAGGAAGTTGTAATATTTAATTTGTGTTGGTTTAGGAATACAAATATTTTATATTGGTAAATATCTTATTAGATTAGGAAGTCAAATATATGATTGGCTTTAATTGGTTAAGATTGATTTTAATTAGGCATGATTATATTTTGATTTAGTATGTGATTTGTTTAATTTAGGCATGATTTTAGTTTAAGTTGGTAATTGTTTATTTTAATTGGTAAATGGTTTAAATATTTTATTTAATGTTTAATATTTAATTTAATATTTATCTATTTAATTTGGGATGTGTTTTATGGGCTTTGGGGAGCTAAATGGGCTGGGCGTGAGGCTAGCAGCAAAACCAGAATTACCGACACCGTTCGAACGCTCCCTCGAACGCTGCACGAACGCCCGCAATCTATTTTCCGTTCGAACGAAGTAACG
>SKCR01036609.1:0-52751 GCA_019454045.1 Zanthoxylum bungeanum
CAACCAAGCCCATTAAGCCCAAATACAACTTTATTAGCCCAATTCCAAATTTAGCCCAACTAATTAAATTCCAAATTTCCAAATTTCTCATTTAATTAACTAAAGTGTATTAGCCATAATTAATTAGTCAAATTAACATTTCCAAAATACCAATTCACTAATTAATCATGCTTTCATTCATCATCAACACATGTCCAACATTATTGAATCAAAAATCAACTCATTTCCATGCTTATAGCTCACGACAATTTGGGAATTTAATGTCCAATTCTGATTTCAATCCAATTGAATCTCAAATCAATATTTCCAAGTCTTCAACTCATCCAATGATCAAAAAACAAAATACCATGATATTTAGGGCACTCCACATTCGGCCAGCCTACTAATTGGGGAAAAATTAATAATCCAATTCAATTTTCATCAAATTGATCAGCATAACTCTAAGTTATCATATTCAAGCATATTCAAACAATCAATTTCATCAAATCATGCTCAAATCAATTTTACCCAAATTTTACCCTAAATCAATTTCATGCTAATCAAGGCTCTTGATACCATTGTTGGGTTTTCTAGGTCTTCCAAGATCAAATTAAGCAATGAAAATGCGAATACAACAAAGTAAAGTTCGGAATACTCACTTTGATCGGCTTTTGGGATGCGAAGAACAACAAAATTTCTTCCTTCATTGAAGCTCTCGGCCAAGCCTTTTTGTGCTCCTTGAAGTTTCGGTCAACCCCTCTTTGTACTCTTCAAGCTCCAAGCTTTAAGTGTGATTCCATGCTCATGAATGGGTTTCCCTATCACCTTTTTTTTGACCCCTTGGATGTGCTAGCACATGGAATTTTGCCACAAAATCTCCATTTGCTTTCTTGTTATTCTTGCTGGCCAAGCCAAGAACATTGAGAGGAAAAAGGTTTCTAAAACCGTGAGGTAGGGGAGAGGGAGAGAAGAAGATGAGTTGTTTTTTTATGTATTGGTAATCTAATTACAACTTAATGAAAGTCAAATACCAAATAATAAAAATGTAAATATTGTCTTTCAGCCATCACACTAGTGTGTTTCACACTCAACACCAACCGCCAACTTCCATCACATTAAAGTGATAAGTTGACTAATGATGTGACGTGTGATGTGACTTGTGGGCCCCACTTGATTTAAAATGCGAGTGGGCCCGCAACACACCTCCCGGGGATCGGGTTCGCTAATTCCGAATTAACGAATTTTCCGTTGCGACGTAATAAAATCAAATTTAATTAAATAATTATGCCTAGAAAATTACTATTTACGTCGCTAGCGAATTAATTCTAAATTAACTCATTTGCCCGAATTAAAATCTAATTTTAATTCCGTGTCGAAATCTAATTTCGTTTAATATATCGAATATATTATTTTATCGATTAATTCCAAATTAATCATTTTTCTCTCTTAAATAATATTTTATCCCAGATAAAATATCTCCGTAATTAATCCTAGATTAATTTTCTCTCTCTAATAATTAATCCTAGATTAATTATGTCTGAGTCATACGTCATCGGTGAATCTTCGGGAAGCGAACCCATGAGATCCCCGGATATGTTGGCAGTAAATCCGGTCGTCGAACTATCTGACACGTACGTACCTAGTACTACGTTTTTACCGATTTACAAGACATGGTTGGCTTCTAGCAAAGCACCGTGCCTACCCATTCTCCAGAAATATTCTTAAAGGAATATGTAATATGTATCAGGCGTAGTATACGTAGTATTGCGTATTGTGATCCAGTATCGGATGTCACGTGCTAGGCCTGGGGCTGGAATGTGTATGCTGCCCCGTACGAAGCACATATCGGATCTCTGGTAACTAGTCTCTATAATCGGATAATCATGACCTAGTCTATTATCCCGATGACTGCAGTACTAAAGAGTACTAGTTCCATATCCTACGTGAGCATCATCTCCATATGACTGGAGTGATACTTCCATCTTTACATCACACCCAATACACTACGATTCTCAATATACCCAGAAGAGGCGTACACAGAACCCGTTAAAGCCCTGGACGACCAAAACCAAAGTATATTGATTGTCTCAAGTATTAGCGTGCAAGTCTCAGGTTAAGACCAAATACACCTACCCTGATTCGGACTTCCATAGACACATAGTCGTACTACCAATGGAATTCTGAGGGGTCTATCCAGAGCGAAGCTATTTCCGTACCATCGGTAAACACAACCTTCTATTACACTTGCATGAGTATCTAATACCCAAATATATGAGAACTATGTCGTTATGCTCCCATAAACACGCACAAGTGCAATACTAATCTATTCTGCATTATCGATGTCTAATCTCGATAATACTCCGACTAGGGTGTTTTAATGATTAAACCTCATGGATTGATACTGTATCATATCTTATCATCAATCCAAAACTAATCATATGGACTTTTATCATTTATATTCCCGGTAATCTAATTACAAATGATAAAATAGCAATTTCCTTTGTCACATAGTTTAATTTGTACAACAACACCATGTTTGTACAAATAGTGTGCTATGGGTCATAATTGTCCAACAATAGCTGTGTAAGGAATTTCCACTCCTGAGATGTATCTCAACCTCTTTCGTAATAAGTTAAATGTTTGTTTATTTCCTTTTGAATTATTTAATTTGTGAATTCTCCATAAAACTGACAAAAATGGATCTTCATATGCTCAGTTGACAGATATTATCAACATGCATGGTAACATACGGACATGAGATGTAATTGAAAAGTTTGTAATATTCAGTGCTGTAGTTTAATTGGAGGAAGCATCTAAAAAAGCAATGGGATATAAAATAAATAATGAAAAACACATATAAGATCCGAGTAATTAAGTTTGTAGGGGTGTCTTAACACCTAGTACCCTAAAGCCAACTGGTTTGGGAGTCACTGGCCCAAAGCTTGCTACATGAATTGAAGATGTTATAAAAAATATATATATCTGAAATCCGGGAATTAAGTCCGTAGGGGTTTTTTAACACCTAGTGCCCTAAAGCCAACTGGTTTGGGAGTCACTGCCAAAGCTCGCTATATGGATGAAAGATATTGTATATAAATAAAAAAAATTGAAAAAAAATTAGAAAAATATTCCATTTCTAAAAAAAAGTGTGAATCTGATATAACTTTAGGAAAAAATATTACTCTCTTTTCAACTACACTTATGAATATTGTGGGCACAATGAGTTGATTAATACTTTGTTGGTTGTGTATATGGAGAATGGTAAAAATAATCGGAGAATTTACTTATTCAGATATTTAGAAAGAAAGAAAACAACTACTAACTTAGATAAGGAGTTTCACTTGTTTAGTCACTAACTTGTTTATTTCTTTTTTCTCTTATCTTTTTGCTTTTGTGTGCATTAGTATTTATTGAAGTTTGTGGGTATCATTGTTGTAAGCCCTCACGGACTACAACTCGTCCACTAGGGACAAACAGGGGTTTAAAAGGCTTGTTGCATACGCTAAATGCAACCGTGATCCCTATGAAAGTGGCTTAGTTTAATTTTATTTCAAAGATGTTTATGTTATTTTATTTTTTGTTTACTCGAGGACTAGCAAAATGTTAGGTTTGGGGGTGTGATGAGTGGTAAATATATCACTATTTCCCACTCCGTTAACTTAATATTTTGAGTTTTGTGAATATTTTGATATATTTTGTGGTATTTTGTAGATAAATAAAATAACAAGGAATCTCTAGAGCCAATTCGGGGCCAAAACAGTGAAAAACGGACAAAAGGACAAAAATGTAAATTTCCGTTAAAATACGTCGTTTACTTAAAATGCGTCATGCTAAAATGCGTCGTCTGCTAATGTGCATCGAAGACTGCTAACAGTGCCGGACACGTGGACCAATCTGAGAAGTTTTTCTATCATGCGCCATCGCTAACATGCGTCTTCCATGTGTCAACATCTGCTAATGTGTGCCGGACACGTGTCACTATCACATGCTACCGAAAATCATCATCAACACGCGTCAATGCTGACATCAGCGTCACGACATGCAAAAACTTTATGCGTCGTGACGCCGACACAATTATTAAGCTGCGGACGCTGACCTCCACCACGTGTCCTCATCTCTGAAAGTCTGAAAGTTCTGTGCCACGCGTCCATCATCAACGGGCGCGTCGCGACGTGAAATGTTTCACGCGACACGACGAATGAAGCCAAAATTTTTCTATAAATAGAGGCCGAAATTTCATTTGTAATTCATACTTTCTTCTAAGGAATTCCTTAAGAATACTAATAAGATTGAATCTTGTTTGTTTATTTACAGCTTTCAGTATTTAATTTTCGCATTAGTTCTTTCTTTTATTTTTACTTTTCAGTCTTACTTTCAGCATTTAATTTCATTTACTTTTACGCAATAGTACTTTCATTTCTTTATTTTTCAGTTTTTACTTTTCAGTAATGAGGAGGTGACTCCCCCCTGCTAGGGTGAAAGGTAAAGCTTTTATTACTAATATTTAGATTAATCTCCCTTAATTATAATATATAAGCTATTTAAAACCTGACTTAATGAGGATACCGCCTTTATGGTCGGTTGGACTTAATAAAATTGATTTGAACCTCACTAAACTGGATACCGCCTATATGGTCGGTTGGAATTAATTATAAATTTGACTTAATCAGGATACCGCCTATATGGTCCGGTTGTAATATAACGCAAAGTTAATATATTATAATAATGGAGTAATCTAAAATAGAAGTAATAAAAGTGGATCCTCTAACCCCAGCATTTTTCTTTTATTGTACTTTTACATTTTTAAATTTTCAGTATTTACTTACCAGCATTTACTTCCAGCGACATTTACTTTATTTAATTCCAGCATTTACTTTATGTCTTTTATTTTATTTAAGCTTTTATTAGCCTTAGACGGTGTCGTAACTAAGTCTGTTATCTGGGGTTGTGATGAATTCCAATATCACCGGTTTATAAGGGTTATTTTATAGTTTGGGTAATATAAAGGTTTATTTATTAAGTCTTAAGCTTAATGCTTCTTGTGAACTGGCCCATTAATAAGATTGATCTGGTAAACTTAAAATAAACTTGACAAAGAAATTTTTAGGTTTTCAGCCTTAGACTTAATAGCCCACGATCTTCCTTGAGGATATATAACCCTTTAATTAGTTTCCTTACAAGATAGACATATACCTGTTGGGCGGGGGTAGCCACAATTGGAACTTAATCTTAATGAATTCAGGTAACTTGGTTGACATAGACATATGATTAATTGGGTTGCACTGTGTATTTGCATCTGACCATCGACAGAGGCTTTTGCATAATATCGTGTTACAGGTAGTAAAGAAATATATTACACAAAAACATGAAATAAACCACTTCATCTTTAAAAGATATTGGAAAGATTCACAACTCTGGATAGTTTAATAATCTTGATTTTCATCAATTTACTTTCACACAATTTATTTACTTGTTTTAAGTTTAAAAGTCACCATCCCATCAAACAATCAATCAATTAGATACTCGTAAAAATTTGGTTTCATAAATTAATAGCTTAGGTATTAAGTCCTCGTGGGATCGATATTTTTTATACTACTTGAACGATACGTGCGCTTGCGTTATACCTGTGATTACACTGGTCATCTATCTTCTCATGTCTTCGGTTTATACTTTAGGAAAAACTCTCGTCGGGCTTTCTTAAGGTTATCCTTATCTTAGTTAGGAAAGGATAGGGCAAGCTTTTATGTCTCGATGGTTATCGTTGTCTTTGTTCTGGTACTTTATGTCTGGTAGAGCCTATTACTCATATAAGGTAGGTATGAAACAGATTCCGTCAGGACCATTTCTTTGACTGAAATAGCTAAGAGATGAGGATCTAGGTAGATCAGAACCTTATCTACCAAATTCTTAAATTAATGTAGTTAATCCTCTCTGTTTACAACCTTCCTTATTGGTCTGCGAGCCTGGTTTAGGGATCTAATGTCTCCACATATTTATTGGTTTTTCTTGTCTATTGAAACTTAAACATCTAGTCTTGAGTTCTTGCTTCTTTTATCTTTCTATCTATCATTTGTTACTCGGGAGACTCCATTTATACGAGGTACGTAAGCTATTGAGTCTACTTGAAGGAATTTCTGATCAAGGAAGGAATCTTTGTAGGAAGGAAGAAATCTTACTCAAGTTTACTTTAACATTTTCTTTGGTTCGGGCTTACTCTATTTTCTTTAGTATTAAGGTTTTTTACTTCCTCACTTATCTATTTCTATATATTTACCTCTAATTGCTTCCGATTGCTTAAAACATCTCTGTTTTTTATCCTTTACATTTCTTTCTAGCTTTTCTTTAGCTTTTTCTTTCTCTTTTTTTTTATTTCCTCGGGTGGGTATCCTTAGGACTTTCCTATCTTGTTCTGTCTCTTTACTTTCTTGTCTCTAGCTGCTTACATCTATGCATATTTCCTTACTTCTTATAGTCTTTCTCTTCCCACTCTCTAGGGTAACTTTTTTAGTACCGTATTTTCTGTGTTAAAACTAAATTTGAACTTCTGTTAATAGTTCAGGATGATTATAACAGAAGGATCTTCGAATATATAATTATTTCTAAAGAAAGATACTTAAATAGCTCAGGAATTCTTACTAACATGTTTATAGAACTTTGAGGACGTACTCGAGGATCGGATACTGGAGAGGTGGTGCCTAGCATACTAGCACCCTGGGCATACTATGCATGCAAGACCCCATCAATCTACCCACTGCAGGCACCGACTCCCTAGACCATGCTCTGATACCATTTTTATAACATCCCTAATCCGGGAGATGCTACCGGTAGGGAATAGGCCGTACTATCCCATTGAGCCTCTGAATTTCTAACTATGAACAACACTAATACTCTTTCCTCAATCAAAATCTTATGTATGGGACTATTACCCAAACTCGATAACATGAAATGCAAACTCAGTATTAATAATTGTATACTTAATAACACTTTCTTTATAACTTTATTGATATATATTTTACTCTTATACAATGACCAACAAATACTAATTACTGATACATGGCTTATCTCTGACTCTAACTGACTCTCTCTCTCTCTGACATGACCTGGTAAACTCCATACCCTAATGACTGCCATCAGTATCCATCCTCCCGAGCTCGTCCTTCATAAAACTGCAAAATAAACACTGGGAGTGACGGGTTAGATCGTTTGAATGATCTAAGTGAGTGGATGGTTTTAAAGTGAAAAATGAAATACTGTATGAAAACTCATATTTTAGAATCAAATCGGATCTTTTCTAAAAACCTTTCATTCCTAAAGCCGTTCTCTTTCTAGAAAACTTTGTGAAAATCATTTATGAACGTTTCTTAAAAAAAAAAACTGATGTTTTCTGAAAATTAAATTTTTAGAAAACATTCTCTGTAAAATAATCTTTGAAATCTGTATCTGAAAATTGTTTCTGAAAACTTATCTCTGTCTCTGAAAACCTGACATTAGGGCGTTACGTATCGCCGTTCCCCAAAGCATGCCACTACCTATCCCTGAAACTTGTGGTCTTGGGGCGTTACGTATCGTTGTCCCCCAAGTCATTGAACTAGAATTTGGGGTACGAATCTATGCTACCCTCCGAGCTTTGAATCTAGGATCTAGGGGCCATCATCATCATAGTCCTGAACTAGGATATAGGAGTGTTACTTATCGCCATCCCCCCAGTCCTCTACATGTGTACTGTCCTCTCCGTCAATTCCATATATGTGACAAGTTACATACTGAGGTGGGTTTCCCCTCATGGCTCGAAAATCATAATCTCAAGCTTTTAAAATTACTTTTTCTAAAACATTTCTTAAAACATACTTTTTCATGAAAAAAAAACTGTGATAAAATCGGCTAACGCCCTAAGTGCATAAAAATAAGTCTGATATGAAGAATAATATAATGAAATCACTAAAAGGATAGTGTCCACTCACTTATTTGAAGTCCCAGCTAGCCTTACTTCACGTCACTTCGCTGAAGAAATTTATGGTTCCTGCAATGACTCTTAATGATAACTTTGATTAGAAAATGGACTGAAGGATATATATCGGAATAATGCTAAATTTTCTTATTCAAGTGGTTGCTATCACTCTGAGGCGTATCATACTTATATCATGATGTAATATATGTATACGAGCTGATACGAGACCCTTAGGGTGGTCTCTAACAAGCTAGGGTGAAGCTGGAATGATTTAAAACTTATTTAGGGAATTTATGTATTCGTGTCACGACACAAGGCCTTGCGTGTCTCGACTCGCACAATTCCAGAATCACATATTTGAAAATTTCCAATTCGCGTCGCGACGTGGACAGTCCAGAAACGAATCCTCATAAATTTCCCAGTACGCGTCGCGACGCGTAAGGACTTGCATCGCGACGCGAACCTATTTTCTCAAGTTTCCAACTTTACTTCTCATCATCTAGTTTACCTAAAATCATCACCAACAATTCTATACTAAAACCAACACACAATCCATTTAATTAAACTTCAATGTAAACACTTGCAAGTCCAAAACTCCTTAACCAATCTTAACTCTTTAATTTCATATCCCTAACTAGCTCCAAACTTAGGGTTTCAAGTAATTGGTCTTTTCTGCAATCAATTCTCATACATATTATGCCACTAAGAGAAATTCCTAGCATGCTTCTATCATCATGGTATTTTATCATCAAAATCCACAATCCAAAATTTGGGTCAAAGGCTCTTACCACATTTCCTTGAATTTCTTAATCCTTTAAGTCTTCCATTGTGGATTTTCTTCTTTCTAGCTGGTATGGGAAGTTTTGAATCCAATTTTCCTTTTTTTTCTTTCTTCTTTTTCTTTCTTTCTTCTTTCTTTCTTCTTTTCCTTCTCCTTATTTCTCCTCTCACGTTTCTTTCTTCTTTATTTCTTAGGGATGCTTGAATAGTGGCCATATTTATATTAGGGCTTAATTTACTAATTAAGAAATATTTTAAATATTAAGCAAAATCCAGAATTTTGAGGAAATATGTGGAATTCTCTAGTCATCCCCAATTACTATTCATTCAAGTTTTTGATTCGCATTTTTGCCTTGCTTCTGGTTCGAATTTGGAAATATGTACAACGTAAAAGTTGTAGATCTCGATCTCATCTTTCCGAAAATATAACGTTCATAAAAAGAGGAGTTCATATGAAAAAGTTACGGTCAAAATATTATGAGCTATCCGGAGTGGAACATCGTACCATCTAGTATCGGAATTTCGAAGAATTTTTCGATTGACCCCTAAGTCATTTCATGAGGGTATATGTATCCAAACATAATTTATATTATGTGACACTCATCCCATGATGTTACAGTAGTCGGGATTTCCGGTCGTTACATAAATTCTGTCACTTTCAGAACTAATACCGAGCCTACAGCATATTCAGAAACAGATAAGTATATGTATAACATCTCACCCCGGAATTGGCTTAGCCAGATGTTGAGGTCGGGTAAAGTATTCCTTGACTATTGGAATGCGTCTTCGCACTAACTCGTCCAATTGACTTCTTTCTTTGCCTTATTGATTAACTGGAAGAAGGTATAGCTCTTGTCGCTGGCCATGAAGATGAATCGGTTGAGCGCCGCCACCCCCGGCCAGTTAGGCTCTACACCTCCTTCACTGTCCTCAAAGGTTCTATCTAGCAATGCTCTGATTTTGAGGATTCGCTTTGATGCCCCATGCGCTAACCATATATCCCAATAATTTTTCCGAAGACACTCTTGAAGGCACAAATGTCCGAGTTCAACCTCATATTTGTTGGACAATTATGACCCATAGCATCACTATTTGTAAAAGACATGGTGTTTTTATACAAATTAACTATGTGACAAAGGAAATTGCTCTTTTATCATTTTGTAATTGGATTACTTGGATATATAAATGATAAAAGTCCATATGATTAGTACCGAATTAATAAGATATGAGACAGTATTAATCCACAAAAGGTTTAATCATTAAACATCTCTAGTCATAGTATTATCGAGACTGGACATCAATAATGTGGAATAGACTAGTATTAAACTTGTGTGCGTTATGGAAGCTTAACGGTATAGTTCTCATATATTTAAGTATTGGATACTTATGGAGTGTGATAGGAGGTTCTATTAGCCGTTGGAGACCGGGAACAGCTTCGCTCTGGATAGACCCCT
The DNA here is from genome assembly GCA_019454045.1 of Zanthoxylum bungeanum. Lineage (NCBI taxonomy): Eukaryota > Viridiplantae > Streptophyta > Magnoliopsida > Sapindales > Rutaceae > Zanthoxylum > Zanthoxylum bungeanum. The sequence goes on from SKCR01036609.1 coordinate 10,162, forward strand.
CGGAATCCCATTGTTAGTATGACTATGTGTCTATGGGAATCCGAATCAGGTAGGTGTATGTGGTCTTAACATAAGACTTACATCGCTATACTTGCGAAATCTGTTTGTTTTGGTTTTGGTCGTCCGGAGCTTTAACAGGTTCTGTGTACGCCTCTTCTGGGTTTATTGAGAATCGTAGTGTATTGGGTGTGATGTCAAGATGGAAGTATCACTTAAGTCATATGGAGATGATGATCACGCAGGGATACAGAACTAGTACTCTTAAATGTTGCAGCTATCGGTATAGTATGACTAGGTTATGATTATCTGATTACAGAGACTAGTTGCTAGTGATCCGATATATGTTTCATACGGAGCAGGACACAATTCCAGCCCTAGGCCAAGCATGTGACATCAGATACTGGATCGTAATACGCAATACAATGTATACTACGCCTGATACAGATTATGTATATTCCATGTTGAATATATTTATGGAGAATTGGGTAGGCACGGTGCTTTGCTAGAAGCCAACCATGTCTTGTAAATCGGTAAGAACGTGGTATGGGTACGCAAGTGTTCGGATGGTCCGATAACCGTATTTACTGCCAACATATCCAGGGATCTCTTGGGTTGCTTCCTAAAGATTCACCGATGACATTTGACTTGAACAGAATTAATCTGGGATTAATTATGAGAGAAAATTAATCTGGGATTAATTACGGTAAGAATAATATGGGATTAATTATGAAAGAAAGAATTAATCTGGGATTAATTACGGTAATAATTTATCTGGGATTAAATTCATCTAGAAGAGAGAACGTGATTAATTTGGAATTAATCGGCAAATTAAATTTAATAGTTAATTGGATTTTACTATTTAATTTATTTATTTGGGCTAAAATAATATATCGGATATATTAATTGAAATTGGATTTCAATACGGAATTAAAATTGGTTTTAATTCAAGCAAACGAATTAATTTGGAATTAATTCGTAAGCGACTTTCGTAATAATTTTGCTAAGCATTATTATTTAATTAAATTGGATTTAATTATTTAGCGACGGAAAATTCATTTAGTCGGATTAAACGAACCGGGCCCAAAGTGTGTTGTGTAAGCCAACTTGAATTTGGAATTCATAAATGGGTGGGACCCACAACTTACATCACATGTCACTATTTGTGATGGAAGGAAGTGTTGGCTACTTAAAAAGGGCATCTTTTTGGTCAAAACACACACATTTTGAAACAAGTTGGACTTACTATCATCTTCTCCCTTTACTTTCTCTCTTGGCCGAATTGCTTCCCTTTGTAAGGGAAAATTTTCTTTCAATTTTTGGACAAAGCTAGCACTTTGGGAGTCAAAGAAAGGTGATAGGGAAACTCACCCTTGAGTTTGGAATTCATATTCAAAGCTTGGAGCTTCTACATCCATGGAAAAGTTTTGAACTTCAACCAACCAATGTAAGTATTCCACAACTTTCTTTGGTAAATTCACACTGAATCAATGTTTAAGATCCTTGGGCAAGCTTAGAGACACTAATAATGGTATCAGAGCCACCTAAACTTGATTTTAAATTTTAGGGTTCTTAACTTTAATTTGGGATTTTTTGCTTGAAGCATGATTTTTCCAAATGATTGTTTGGTTATGATTAGATGATGATAAATTAGATTTGTGCATCATTGGATTTGAGAAAATTGATTGGATCAAATTTCTCCAATTCCTTATTGTGGTCGAATGTATTCCCTAGAATGCTCATGGTGATTTTTTTGAATTTAGATTATTGGATGAGTTTAAAGCATGAAATGAATATTAATTGTTGTTTAATTGGATTGAAATCAAAATTGAATGTTGTTTCATGTGATTGCCGTGGGATGTAGCATGTTGAATGAATTGATTTTGCTTCAATTTGTGTTGAACATGAATTGGAAATGTTGAGCATGATTAGTTGAATTAATTAGTGTTTTGGAAACATTAGATTAATTGATTAATTATGGCAATTACACTTAATTAGATTAATATGTAATTTGGAATAATGTATTAATTTAATTATTGTATTTGAGCTAATGGGCTTGGTTGGGCCAAGTTTGGTTTTGGACAATTGGTTTGGATCCAATTGAGCCTAAAACCATTTCCGTAAAGTCCAAATATGACTTTTGGGCCTTTAAGAATTTAATTGGGCCTAATGGGCCTAAATTGATTTTTGGCATAGGGTGATTCCTATTTGAGCCTTGGCATTTTGGGTTTGATCCATTATGGCCAAATCTCATGCCTAAAGAATTAATTGAAAGCCCATTGGACTTTAATTGAATAGTATTGGATGCTAATTGGGCCTTTGAGACCTATTTGGATTGGATTTGGAATCCAAGACTAAAAGGCACTATTAAAAGTGTAATTGTTTAATTTGGAATTAAACAAGAATTAGTATTGGATACAATTTGAATTGGATTTAAAATTGTAGTTCGATATAATTCAAGAATACGTACTTTGAGTATTTATTCTTAAACGAGTTGGACTCGCGCAAATCAAATCGTTGTTTGAACATTGGATGGTCATTAATCAAAGATTAATTAATTGGATTAGATTGATTGACAACATGCTTTGTGTGAATACTTGGATGTATTTGTATGAATAATGTATAACGGATGGATATTAGATGGGTGGGGCAATTTTGGAAATTGTTGTAAATTTGGAATTTATTTAAATTGGACCTGCATGTCCAGCCTTTCACCTCCTTATCTCTTTGTATTTCTCATCTCACCAATTCCCCTCAATGCAAATGAGGTTTCTTTTAGTGTTATGTAATTGGGTAGAATTATTTAAAGTGCTAGCGATAGAGAGGAAAGAGAGTGATTTGTTCTAGGAACAAATTGTATTATATATCCATCCACATATCATTATTATTGTATTCCGCCTTATTATGCTTTTAGAATGCATGTTTAAGGTTATATGATGAGACCTAATCAAAGATAATAAACTGGTTGCCAATTTATGCGAAAACCCTCACTTTAATATTAAGTGTTTTCCTTCCATTAAGTGGTTCTCTCTAAAGATCCAAGATTGGCATTGGTTTGTTGGCCAAAGTCAAGATCATTGTCCATCGTGGATGTGTTTGAACCACGAAAGCTTTGTTATATATCGCATGTCTTGGGCAGTTGTGACTTGTTGGCCAAAGTCAAGGTCACTTCTATACATAAACGTGGATTATGAAGCTTTCCCACTGTCAATGGGTCGCGCTTAACTGGAATCATTAAGCTTGTTGAGCCAAAGCCAAGGCTTAGTTGATTTAGAGGAAAAGGTTAGGAAATATATTCGATGTATGTTTTGGACTTGGAGGTCCACCTACCGGATATAGGAATTGGATGGGATCCAATTGATCTTAGAGATCTACATAGTTAAGTTTCATACAGCTTGTTGGCCAAAGTCAAGGTTGTGTGTTATTTAACGGGATCCTAGCCCACTAGGAAACTAGGTTTCGCGAGTACTCAACAGAGGGTTAGAGGCTCGCCGAAAAAATAGTGGGAGGCCAATATTAAATTTGTAATTTTGTTTAATATTTGCTTACACGCACTCTTTTATTTTATTTATCGTTGTTATAAATATATTAGTTGGACTAATATTGATTATTTTTTTATTGAACAGTTAGACTGTACAAGACATTACTCCATTTGTAGTTGGTTATATAGTTGGACTATAGTAACCATTACATTTTGAGTGTACCCAAAATCATTGATTGGATAGTTGGACTATTGCAATCAAGATGGCTGGAAAGATTAGCGTTAGGGACATAATCATGGGCGATAATGTCTTTAACGGTTCCAATTTTCCAGATTGGGAGATGAAACTCATGATAGTCCTGGGAGCCGAGAAGTTACTCTATGTCATAGAGAAACCTCTTGGGCCTGAGCCCAGAGTTGAGCAAATAGTAGAGCATGAGCTTTGGAAGACTCATCATGATGATAACTTTAGTGCTCAATCCATCATGCTTGCCGCAATGACTCCTCAGTTTCGTCGTCAGAACAAAGGATTGGATCATTATAGTATGATGTTGAAATTGAAGGATCTTCACAAATCTTACCTTAGATCTCAGAAGTAAGAATTGCAAAAGAAGCTCTTTCGCTCGCGTATGTCAGAGGGTACATCTGTCAAGCACTATGTGTCGCAGATGATTGCTGACATTGAACAGCTAGGTCAAGTGGGCATAACCTTCGAAGCCGAGACTTCCATAGATTTTATCTTACAGTCTCTGCCTGAATGCTAGGGCGGGTTCGTCATGAACTATAACATGATGAACCAAGAGAAGACTCTTGGAGAGTTAATGGCAATGTTGAAAGAAGCAGAGCCAGAGCTTCTGAAGGGCAAGAAACGCGAGGCGCACCTTAATTCGACATCCCAGAAGGCCAAGGCTTGGCCGAAGGCTTTTGGGGGTGTGAAGAAAGGGAAGAAAAATGGCAAGGCCAAATCATCAAAGTCTTCTGGGAAGACTAAGGACGTATCCCAGATGTCTGCCTACATTGTGGAAAAAAGGGTCACTAGAAGCGTGACTGCCGTGAGCCAAGGCATACATGAAGGAAGTGAAGGCGGGCAAGGCTCCGGCTTCAGGTATTTGTTATAAACATGTCTACTACAATTTTTAAAAATTGGATTTTTGATTCTGGATGTGGTACTCACATGTACTGATGTGCAGGATATGCTGATGAGCAGGAGACTGGCTTCAGGCGAGATCGACCTACGAGTCGAAAACGGGACGAGAGTCACTGTTTTGGCCATTGGGACCTATGTTTTGTATCTGCCCTTGGGGCATGTAATTACATTTGGTGACTGTTATTATATACCTAATTTGACTAAGGAAATCATCTCTGTATCTAGTTTAACCCGATTTGGGTATACCTTTGTATTCATGGACACTGGTGTTTTGTATATAAAGATAACATTTTGATATGTACATCAGATGTTAATAATAGTCTTTATATTTTGAATATAAACGAATCTCAAACATATAACATGACAAACAAAAGGCTCAAATTGAGTAAAACATATGAAACTTATATGTGGCATTGTCGTCTGGGACACATTAACAAGACTCGTATATCCACACTTTCGAAGAGTGGATACTTGGACATATTTGATCCTAATTCATATGACATCTGTGAATCTTGTTTATTAGGCAAAGTGCCTAAAACGCCTTTTAGCGGTAAAGGTGTACGTGCCACCGAACTATTAGCCCTCGTTCATAGTGACGTATGTGGGCCCATGTCTAGCCAGGCTAGAGGTTGATATCAATACTTCGTAACCTTTACGAATTTGCATCGCGTTATGGTTATGTGTATCTTATGACACACAAGTCAGAAACTTTTGATATATTCAAAGAGTTTCGACACGAAGTAGAAAAACAAACCAGAAAAAGTATTAAAACATCACGGTTGGACCGTGGTGGAAAATACTTGAGCAATAAGTTTCTCGATTACTTGAAAGGGTATGGTATTCTTTCAAAATGGACTCCTCCCGGAACACCTAATTGAACGGTGTGTCCGAACGGAGAAACCAAACTTTGTTGGACATGGTAAGGTTAATGATGAGTCGCACTGAGCTACCAATTTCCTTCACGGGATACGCATTGAACAGTGCAATACTTATTTTGAATAAGGTTTCGACAAAGTCTGTTGGACAGACTCCATATGAAATATGGACAGAAAAGAAACCGGGTTTCTCATTCCTGAAGATTTGAGGATGTTGGGCATACGTTAAACGTTTGGATGGTGCCAAACTAGAACCCAAAGGATAAGTGCCTATTGTTAATTGGTTATCCTAGGGAAACCAAAGGATGTTATTTCCACAACCCATAAGAGAACAAAATATTTGTTGCTCTCCATGCGGTTTTCTTAGAGGAATTCCTAAATTCATTGGTAAGTGGGAGGAAAGTAGAACTCGATGAAAAATTGGAGTGATACTGTTCCTGGCATCGATCCCCTCACGGAACACGAACAGTTCATCAGGGATGAGACTGTTCCATAATCTTCTAATACACAAGAACCGCGTAGGTCGGAGAGAGTCAGAAAACAACCTAAGAGGTATGGGTTTCTGATCTCACCTCATGTAGATATTAATCTTATTAAGGATAATAAACGGCTACGTTTGAGGTAGCGATACAAGGTATCAACTCCGCTTTATGGCAAGGTGCCATGAAGTCCGAAATGAATTCCATGTATATAACCAAGTTTGGACACTGGTTGATGTACTAGAAGGCATGTGCCTATTGTACAAATGAGTCTTCATGGTGAAGACAGACATGGATGGCAACATACAAACGTACAAAGCTAGGCTTGTAGCGAAAGGGTATCGTCATCAACATGGTGTCGATTACGACGAAACCTTTGACCCGGTGCCATGATTAAATCAATTCGGATAATGCTTGCTAAATCTGCATATTTCGATTATGAAATATGGAAGATGGACATCAAAACCACTTTCCTTAATGGAAACCTTTTGGAGGATGTTCATATACAACACCCTGACGGTTTTGTCGTGCCAAAACATGCAAACAAGGTTTGCAAGTTAAATCAATCCATTTATGGATTGAAGCAAGCATTGCGTTCTTGGAACTAACATTTTGATGAGATCATAATGGTATATGGTTTCATTCAAAACAATGATGATTCTTGTGTATATAAGAAAGTTTTGTGGGAGAGCACTGACAATGATTGTCCTATACGTTGATGATGTATTGCTTCTTAGCAATGACATTCCCATATTAAAATCGGTGAAAGCTTGGCTTTCATTAAAATTCTCCATGAAATTATTGGGAGAGGCAACTTTTTTTCTAGTAATAATGATTTCCATTAGATTCATGACATTATTCTTATTGTTTTTATCTTTAGTCATGAAATAACTCCTTAATTCTGGAGAATGATGTAACTGATGCTTGAACCTTTATTTATATTTTTCAACATTGTTATGAAGTTTTATTAAGTTATTTATATTCTTTTGAGTTTAATGCTTCTTGTTTACTAGCCACAAATTGAGACGATATATTTTAGAATTTATCACTTGGGAGAAAGGGATTTTGAATAGATATAGAGAATATAACCTAGGGATTTTATAGAGTTCGGGAGAATCTATAGTTCCTTTGAAGTCGTTAACACAGAATCACAAGACGTAATGAGTTGTTAATTATTAGATTTTTATAGGGATATCGAAGTCTGTAATTGATAATATTTTCACTGATACTCGGGAGAGAGTGATGTGATCTATAATGAGCGTTGTTTGTTGGGCCAAGTTAACTTGAAGTTGTGGATGATTGCATGGCTTGGTCAGATTGGTGTATTTGGGCCATTTTGGTGGATTTGGAAGATTCCTTGGGTTCTGGATTTTGGTCCATGCATGAGACTTTATATGAAGGATTTATTATGTCTAAATCAAGAATGAAATGGTTTTTGGATGTGCATGGGCTGCCTTGATTTATTTTCGGCTTTATTTCCGAATGGTGCATTAGTAGTGGCGAGATTTGCGGAGTTTTCATATTTTGGACGTAAATTTCTCGTCCGATGTCCAATTTTGGTGATTCAAGTTGCAGTAGAAAGAGAACTCGTAGCTCTACAACTTTGTAGATTACATCACGGTCCAGTTCGGAATTATGCTTGGTCAAATTTAGGACGCAACATATCCTTATAGTTCTTATTTTTATTTTCTTATGGTTATGTGTTGTTTAAGTGTTGAGCTGAACTTTAATTATATTACAAAGCCCATGCACGAAATTTTCAAGTATTTTATATGTTATTGGGTTTATTTTATTAGGGTTTTATTATACTTGGGTTAGAATAGGGTTAGCCACCTATTTAAAGGGCATTATTCATTGTAATTAGGAATTAACTAAGAATATATCTTTTTTACAAAACAAAGTGACTTGTGTCATCTTGAGGGAGTGGATTCTTCCTTGGTTCTACAGAACAAAAGCTTATCAACGTGTGGCAATCGTTGTGGCGCTGTATCGCTGATCAGGATTCTCCAAAGAAATAAAGAAAGGTTCTTAAGGGCAATGTTCCTTAAGGATTGGACTTGATCTTGGAAGGATTTTGATCTTACAAAATCAAGATTCGCGGTTCTTGGGGCTTAGAACACGTGGAGGGGTTTGCTTGGCATTGTTCCAGGCAGGTTCCTATCATTTGGTATCAGGAGCTCAGGGTTCCAAGGTCAAGATTTTCTCTATCTTTGTCGTTTTATGAAGTCTTCACATTCTTTTTTTTTGGGTCTCTTCTCTTCTCATTTCAATTTTTTTATTATTTCCGTAGTCTTTTCATGTTTATGAACGAATCTTGGATGTTATTATAATATTCTTGCATGGTAATAGCATATAGGATTCAATTCTTGCAGTTTTTAAGTCAATTAAGATCGAATTTATCTGTAATTTTCGGATCAGTTCGGTCAGAATTGTTAGCCGCACGCTGATTGTAAAACGGCTGTAACTTTTGATCTAGAAAGAGTTACGGGACCCATAATATATCGATTTATAAGTACTCGAGGAGAGGAATTCGTTAGCAGTTGTCCGCACTCTGTCCGTGTAATTTTCGAGTCTCAAAATCTCTTTCAAACAATAGTTACGAATTCTGTCCAGTTTCAATTCAGTTTGTGTTCTTGTTTTACTTTTGGTGTTTTTTTCAGTCAGTTTTTTATGTTTGTTTTCATTATTATTAGTGTTTCTTTGAATCTTTATCATATTGGTTTTGGTGTCTTTCAAGTAAGGGGTTGATTTATATACATACTCTGATGGACAAAAGGGTATTTATCTTTCGAAGGAGATGCCTTATCAATAATAAAGTATGTAATATGATTATTAATAGAGGGAATCACACAAATTTCGCTAGCACTACCCTTGTGGAAAAGTTGGGATTACCATTGATACCTCTTGATAGACCTTATAAGTGGATGAGTGATTTCGGAGAGTTCGAGGTTGCTAAGCAGGTTGTGGTAAATTTTGCAATTGGGAAGTATGTTGACCAAGTAGTTTGTGACGTGGTTCCTATGTGTCATACGCATATTTTATTGGGTAAGTCTTGGTATAAACAATACAACTGAACAAGTTAATTGGCATGAAAAATACATGGGGGATAGTTAGGTGAAATCAGACTCTAGAATCTCTATCGTATTAGTTCCTCATATTTAAATATTTTTATATATGATTTATTTAATTAAATCTTTATTATTTATCTTCTAAATAAAGTTAGGATTATCAATTGTAGTACTTAGTGTGAGTTTAACACAATACATATGGGTTCGACACTCTTAACGCATTTATACTAAAACTTGACACCGTACATTTGCGGTACGATATAAAATATCACAACAGAAAGCTTAAGGAAATTAGGAGATTGGGAGGTAATCTTTAATATTCTTAAGCTTAGAAAATTTGTTTCTTGTTCTTGAGTATATAGAATTGTTCTAGAGATTCTTTCTTTCTTAAATTTTGGGCCTTTTTGATTTGGACGATGTATTGAGAGGCTTGATACATGTGTGAAGTTAGATTGAGTAATATTAGTGTAATATTAGTTCAATTTTATCATATGATGACTTGTTCTATTTTAGAGTGTTATAACCACTCTTGTAATACCTAGAATTATTCTTGAGTCCTTTATTGGGGTGGCTTTGGTTGTTGGTGTAAATATTAATATGATTCATGTTAAGAAAATTGGATTTAAAGCATGAAAAATGATAATTTTTGCATCCAGATCAGATCTAAAAATTCTGGAATTTTTTGATGAATGAACATATATTATTTAAATGTATTGGATGTGTATTAGGCATTGGAACAATTCCGGAAATTATTTCGAAAGGAAAATATGCGAAAATGACAAACAACTGTGTTACCGGATGAGTTTCGGGCTTACCGGGTAATGGCTACCCAAAAAATGAATTCGTCACTTTTCGGGCAGCCCATGAACTGCCCAAGTACTATTGGGTCTGACCTGGGCAGCTCCCATGTGTATTGGTTGGTCGGTTCGGTCAAAAACGTATTTTATGCTATTTTACGGAAAAAAATTTCGTTTTTCGTAAAAGTTTCGCGATGTTATCTAAATTAATTATGTCATTATTTGATATCGAATAATATGTTTAGGTGAAATATGAATGAATTATTCATATTGGATATTGAATAATTTTTTCGGTATGTTCAAAAATTTTAAAGTTACGATTTCACCTGAACCGCTCATCTGATGCGTCTGACCCTAACAAAGACATTTGCGTACTCCTTCAAAAAATATAATTGTTGCTTCTTCAAATTTGGCTCCAGCCCGACCCCGACCGTAATCACCTTCCCGAGGCTAAAAATCTCCACTGACTCCAGACATGCGTAAACACACACGTATAACGCAAGCGCAGTATCGTTCAAGTAGTATAAAAAATATCTATCCCACGAGGACTTAATACCTAATCTATTAATTTATGAGGTCAAATGATTACTAGTATCTAACAGGTTGATGATTGATTTGAAATGGTGATGATTTTTAATTTAAAAACAAGTAAATAAAATTGTATTAAGGTAGGTTTAAGAAAATTCAATATTAAAGCTATCTAGGGTTGTGATTTCTTCCAATATCATTTTAAAGATGAAGTGGTTATTTCATGTTTGTGTAATAAATCGGTTTACTAACCTGGAACACTAAATTATGCGAAAGCCTCTGTCGATGGTCAGACGCAAATACCCAGTTTAACCCAATTGAACCATATGTCTATGTCAACCAAATTATCTGGATTCATTAAGTTTAAGTTCCAATTATGGCTACCCCCGGCCGACAGGTATATATATATCCTGTAAGGAAATCTATTAAAGGGTTATCTATCCTCAAGGAAGATCGTGGGCTATTAAGTCTAAGGCTGAAACCTAAAATTCTTTTGTCAAGTTTATTTTAGATTTACCACATCAATATTATTGGTGATCAGACAACAAGAAGCATTAAGCTTAAGACTTAATAAGTAAACCTTTAAATTACCCAAACTATAAAATAACCCCTTATAAACCGGTGATATTAGAATTCATCACAACCCCAGATAACTAACTTAGTTACGACACATAACTAGGGCTAGTAAAAACTTAAAAGTAAAAGACATAAAGTAAAAATGCTGAAAAGTAATTGCGGTAAAGCAAAAGCTTGAAAAGTAAATTACAATAAAATAAAATGCTAAGGGAAAAGGATCAACTTTTACTATTTACTATTTAGATATCTCCCTTAATATAATATATTAACTTTTGATTATTTTACCAACCGTCCATATAGGCGGTAACCTGATTAAGTCAAATTAAGTCCAACCAGCCATAAAGGCGGAACCAAAATAAACCTGCCATATAGGCGGTAAGAAAATTTAATTACCAACCGACCAATCTGGCGGTATCCTTGATTAGTCAGGTTTAAACCAGATTAAAATGAATTGCCAACCGACCAATATAGCGTATCTTTTTTAAGTCAAATTTTAAATAGTGAATATATTATATTTAAGGGAGATTAATCTAAATAGCAATAGTAAAAGAATTACCTTTCACCCTAGCAGGGGGAAGTTACCTCCTCATGGTGAATAGTAAAAACTGTAAAAAGTAAAGAAAGTAAATTACTATTATTACAGAACGTAATTAAAATTAATTACAAAACTAAAATTTAAAAGAAACTAGATAGAAAACGTCATATTTACATCAGAGAAATTAGAGAGGAAGGTACATCTGAAACTGAAATTTCGAGCTCTATTTATAGGCGTCAGTAGGGTGTCGCGTCGCGACCCGCAGTTCGCGTCGCAACGCGCGTGTTTGTTGATGTGGCAGCTTCTGGTTCGTCGGGTGGGATTCTGGATAAGGTGATAAGGTGACATGTGGCAAGGCGGTTGGGAGCTCAATGATTGCGACATGTGGCGGCTCGTGATTGGCTGATTTCATATTCTTATCTGCCACGTGTCAATTGCGGATAAGTGAGTCAATAATTGAGTTGATGTGGCGCTGACGTGCACATGTGGCGATTGTGACTGTCGGTACCATAGAATGATGACACGTGGCACGCTGTGATTGGTTGATGATGATGTGGCGGTGACGTGGCATGTTGACTCGGTCAACTGGTGATGTGGATGATGACGTGGCTGACAGGTGGAGTGACACGTGGCGACACGTGGTGATGGCGATTGTCGACACCGTTGGATGATGACACGTGGCACAGCGCACGTTAGCAAAGTCAAATTTCTCAGATTCTGACTTGTGGACCCTGCGCACGTTAGCAAGTCTTGGTGCATGTTAGACGTCGCGACGCCAAAAGCTTGCGCGTCGCGACGCGCCAAAATTACCAAAATGCCATTTTTTCCAATTTTCACTGTTTTGGTCCAAATTACCTCCAGAATGTCCTGAAACTTTATTTATCTACAAAATAACACAAAACACATCAAAATATTCACAAAACTCAAGAAACTATACAAAATATTAGGTTAAATGAGTGGGAAATATTGATATAATTACCACTCATCACACCCCAAAACCTAACATTTTGCTAGTCCTCGAGCAAAACATAGAATAACATAACATAAATATCTTTAAAATAAAATTTAACTAAGCCACTTTCTTAGGGATCACGGTTGCATTTAGCGTATGCAACAAGCCTTTAAACCCTTAGGTGTCCCTAGTGGACGAGTTGTAGTCTCGTGAGGGTTTACAGTAATGATACCCACAAACATTTTACAAAAGTAAAAGGTAGTGAAACTAATGCACACAAAAGAAAAAAGACAAGAGAAAATAGAATAAATAAGTTAGTGACTAATCAGATGAAACTTCTACTCCAAGTTACTAGTTGTTTTCTTTCTTTCTAAATTACTGAATAAGTAAATTCTCTGGTTATATATTTACCATTTTCCATATGCACAGCCGAAAAAATATTAATCATTTATTTTTACCCACAACAGTCACAAGTGCAGTCGATAAGAGAGTAATATTTTTGTCCTAAAGTTTTATCAAAATTCACACCTTTTGTTGCAATGGAATAATTTTTCTGATTTTTCTGATTTTTTTTTTTTTGATTTTTGATTTTTTTATTTATATACAATATCTTCTGTCTATGTAGCGAGCTTTGGGTCGGTGGCTCCCAAACCAGTTGGCTTTAGGGCACCAGGTGTTAAGACACCCATACAGACTTAATTACTCAGACTTCAGATATATATATATATATATATATATATATATATATATATATATATTGCAGCATCATTGATCCATGTAGCGAGCTTTAGGCCAGTGACTCCCAAACCAGTTGGCTTTAGGGCACTAGGTGTTAAAACACCCTTCAGACTTAATACTTAATAACTCAGATCTCAGACGTTTTTTTTTTTTTACTCCATCACTTTTTGAGATGCTTTTCCTCCAATTAAACTAGAGCACTGAATATTACAAACTTTTCAATTTTAGCTCATGTCTGTATGTTACTATGCATGTTGATAATACCTGCCAACTGAGCATATAAATATCCATTTTAGTCAGTTTTATATTAAAGGAGAATTACAATTAATAATTTTAAATGAAATAAACAAAAACTAACTTGTTTCAAAAATGGTTTGAGATACGTCTCAGGAGTGGAATTCCTTACACAGCTATCTCTTACCAATTTCACATTTTTAGTCAAAATAAAAACACAAAAACACAAAATATTTTGTAATTTTTGAAAAAATTTCAATTTTTTTTATTTTTCGAAAAATTTTGGACTAAAAATAAAAAAAAAACACAACTAAAAACAAGGTACTGATCAACTAATTCCCTCCCCAAACCTAAATGAGACATTGTCCCCAATGTCTTAAACAGTAGAAGAAGAGTTTAGAAGATAATACCTGGTTAGCGGAAATTCATCACGAAAATTAAAGGTTAAGATCCAGATTAATCTGATGCCTCTTACCACGATCGTCCTCGAACCAATTTATCTTTGAAATGATAGGGTCAATTTTTGGTTCATAGGCTAAAATTTGGTCAATTAGATCCGGAGCAGTTCTGGCAGTGAAGAGGAGTTCTTTTAAAGTTTTTGACACAACCCAACCCATTTCTCGGGCATCATCAAGAAACACACAAAGAAAATCATAAAATCCATCAACGTTAAACAACCCAATTGGTTTCTGGTGTATGTTCAGGTTCGCCCAAGATAGCACTATAAAAAATTTCCTCCAATGGCCCAAGCCACCTGGCAAAGCTATAAAAGCATCAGCACGGTTAATCATTTCTACCAGTCGTTCAGACATACCTGACATGATTAACTCTTCTCCGTTTGATGGTCCAATAAGATTTTCCTCCGCCAAGGGTTTTGGGATGATTCCCAAAACTTGACTGCCTCCCTCGTGTACAGCTTTTGAAACGATCCTCATTAGTCCAAGATTGCCTCCGCCATATACTAAGTGCATATTCCTTGCAGCTAAGACTCGACCTAATTCATGTGCTGCTTCTACGTATTATGGCTTAACACCAACACTAGTACCGCAAAACACACAGATGTTTTCAACTCATCTTCTTGAAGTGGCTTCCATGTTTTACTCTGGATGTCTTCAAAAGTGCAATGATGAGTTGAATTTATAATACCTGAAAATGGTGAGTAAAATAATAGCACTAGTACCTGCCAAATGACAATTATTAGTTAAACAGTAAAATAAATCGTGATAGTCAAAAAGGTCTGGATCCTGTCAGAGAAAATAAAAGAAAATGACAAAACAAATCACAATTATTAGGAAAAGACAAAGAGATATAATATGTAAAAGAAAAGTAACGGCTTGATTGACGTCTATGCGTTAAGGACAAGCTTCCCATCCAATTTTCTTATAAATTGGCAAACAGGGTCTTTTTGAGTCAGATTCCCGAGACTTAACTGTTGTCTTTCTTTTTGAAATTATGCATATAACACACGAATTTCGTGCTACACATATCCACTGGGATGCATCTCAAGAGTTTTAGATATATCATCCAAAGACTCCTTACTCAAGCCATCCCTAATGAAATTAATTTTATCTTCGCGGTTATCAGACACCATTCCTAAAGAACGACAATGAGTATCACAAAACATACGAGCACATTTATAATAGACACACATTATTTTGGCTCTTCTCTTTTTAGCATATGTGCTTCTTCCTAAACCAGGCAGATGTGAAATAAAAGAGTCAGAAGATTCACCTGCCAATCAGACCCTTGCTTCAATAATCCAACGAATATCAGTAGGAATACCTTTGATCATCAGTAGTCTCATCTGTTCCAAACGAGCTTTGTAGACTTTCATCAGAGATTTTTAAGGGAGAGAAGGAAATTGCTTGTGAAGATTTGGGAGAACTTCTTCCATCCTGAAATGACTTAACCTGTAAAAATTAAACACACAAAAATAAAACACACCAGATCACAATATATAAACAAATTGCATGGGTTGCCTCCCTACGAGCGCTAAGTTTAAAGTCGTCAGCTAGACGTGACTTCTCGAACGTTAGGCTGGATCTGAAAGTGTGACACTTTCTTTTTGTCGCTCAAATGATTCGGCCCAGTAGTGCTTGACAAGCTTGTTTTTAACCTTGAAAGTTTGTTGGAGTCAGGATCATGTATCTCAACGGCTCTATCTAGTAAAACCTTAGTGATCACAAATGGACCTAACCACCGTGATTTTGGCTTCTATGGGAAGAATTTCACCCTTGATTTGTTTAACAGTACCTTCTACCCTGGTT
The DNA here is from genome assembly GCA_019454045.1 of Zanthoxylum bungeanum. Lineage (NCBI taxonomy): Eukaryota > Viridiplantae > Streptophyta > Magnoliopsida > Sapindales > Rutaceae > Zanthoxylum > Zanthoxylum bungeanum. Next base: position 25,836 of record SKCR01036609.1, read on the forward strand.
CCAATTGTATGCGCACTAACTTCTCATCATGTCTTTTCCTTGCCTTTTCTTTGTACAATTTGGCATCCTAAAAAGGCTGATTGTGAAATTCTTCCAATTCGTTGAGCTAGTGGAACTTTTTCTCTTATGTTGCTTGTAGTGCAAGAATTGGCTTTTTTAGAGCAAAAGACGCTTTATCGTCAGGCTCCACATGCAATTGACATGTTTTAAGTTTGTCAATAGAACTTTACATTGCATAGGAGTTCTGAATGGTACTGTGTATCACATCAAGTCTGAAACATTCATCCTTCTTTTCATCATCTGGGAAATTCATGGCCTTGAAAAAATTGAATGTTACTTCTTGGTCATGTACCATCATGGTTAATTCTCCTTTTTGTACATCAATAATGGTTCGACCTGTAGCCAAGAATGGTCTCCCGATGATGATTGGCACGTCTGCGTCTTCCTCCATATCAAGGACAATAAAATCTACTGGGAAAATGAATTTGTCAATCTTGACCAGCACATCCTCAACTACGCCTCTTGGAAATACGAGCGTTCTATCAGCAAGTTGTAGAGAGACTGAAGTTGGCATTGTTTCTCCAATCTGCAATTTTCTAAAAATAGAAAAAGGCATCAAGTTAACACTCGCAATAGAAAAAGGCCTACCAAAGTTATGTTCTCTTATGATGCAATGAATGGTGAAACTGCCAGGATCTTTCAACTTCGGGGGAAGTTTTCTATGAATGATGGCGCTGCATTCTTCTGTCAATGCTACTATCTCGTAATCTCCCAATCTCCGTTTTCGTGAAAGAATGTCTTCATGAATTTTACATAGCTGGGAATTTGTTCCAAGGCTTCTGCAAATGGAATGTTGATGTGAAGCTTTTTGAACACCTCCAGGAATCGAGCAAACTGCTTGTCCAGTTTGTTTTTCTGAAGACGCTGAGTAAAAATGTGGAGGTGGAGTGATCTGTTCTTTTTCCTTTGCTTATTTTTCCTCCATCTTTTACTTTGTTTCTTTTGGAACTTCCTCAGCAGTTGTTTTGGCTCCAACATCTTTGTTGATTTCAGTACCACTTTTTAACATGATGGCATGACACTGCTCCTTCCCTATGTTCCTTGGATTTGGTTCTGTTTTGCTGGGAAGATTCCATGGCGGTCTGTAACTCTGAGCATTGGCCAGTTGTCCAATTTGATTCTCCAGTGCTTTGATGGAAGCTGATTGGCTCTGAAAGATAGCATTATATGCTGCTTGTTGCTTTTTGAACATCTCTGCAATCCATTCTTTCATTTCTGGTTCTTTTTCAATTCCTGATTTTGTTGTTGGAATCCTGGTGGTGGATAGTTCTGCTGTTGGAATCATGGGGGTGGATTTTTCTTTTGTCATGAATTGTTGCTCCATGAAAAATTGGGATGATTCCTCCACCCTGGGTTGTAGGTGTTGGAATATGGATTGTTCCCCTGTCTGTTGAAATTGTTGACATAATTCACCGTCTCTTCAAGTTGGTTTGGTTCTGGTGCTCCTCCATATGTTGAACTTGTGGATCCAATGCTGAGAGTCTCCATGAATTTGCATATATGATCCAGCTTGGCATTGATTGCTGTATTGGCTCCACTTACATAAATTCCTGCAATTCTTTGGATCATGCTCCTTTCTGTTGGCCACAAGGAATTATTTTTGGCCATTTCATCGATTAGGTCTCAGGCTTGATCTTCTCCTTTTGCCATTAAAGCTCCTCTAGCAGCAGCATCGATTGTGGTTCTCATCAGTCTAGAAAGTCCATTATAGAAGGTTTGGACTTAAAGCCATTTTGGAATCTCATGGTGAGGACATTTCTGAAGCAAATCTTTGTACCTTTCCCAAGCTTCGTAGAGATTTTCCGAGTCTTGTTGTACAAAGGATGTGATGTCATTCCTTAGCTTTCCAGTTCTGGCTGGTGGAAAGTACTTTGCAAGAAATTTGGTGGCTAAAGTGTTCCAAGTTGTGATGGAACCTGCTGGTAGTGAATGTAGCCAAGCTTTAGCTCTGTCCTTCAAGGAGTATGGAAAAATACACAGTCTCATTGCTTCTTCAGCTTCTCGGTTGTAATTGAAAGTGCCGTAAACTTCCAGGAAGTTGCTGATGTGGGCATTAGGATCTTCAGTTGCATTCCCCCCAAACTGACCTGACTGCTGAATCATCTGAATGCATGTTTTGATGTCACCCGTATTTGATGGTAAGAGAGGAAGTACAATACATGAAATGAGTTTGTCAACCACCGGAATGGTTCTGTCTCGAATGGGAATTGGTGGTGCAACCTCCAAAGGTTCAGGTTCCATGTTGACTAAAGCTTCTTGGTCTTCTCGTCTTTCCCTTCTCAACTGTCTGATGGTTCTTTCAATTTCTGGGTCAAGCGGTCGGAGTTCAAAGCTTCTGGTTCGTATCATGAAGTTTCTGAGAACCTGAAACACAAGAAAATAAAAAAAATAAGTAAAAAGAAATTAGATACAAGTAAAGGTATCTAACCTCAAAATTAATAGTGAAAGATAAATAAATCCCAGGCAACGGTGCCAAAAACTTGACCGGCGTAAACACACATATATAACGCAAGCGCACGTATAGTTCAAGTAGTATAAAAATATCTATCCCACGAGGACTTAATACCTAATATATTAATTTTATGAGGTCAAATGATTACTAGTATCTAACAGGTTGATTGATTGATTTGAAATGGTGATGATTTTAAATTTAAAAACAAGTAAATAAAATTATATTAAGGTAGGTTTAAGAAAATTCAATATTAAAAACTATCTAGGGTTGTGATTTTTCTTCCAATATCATTTTAAAGATGAAGTGGTTATTTCATGTTTGTGTAATAAATCGGTTTACTAACCTGGAACACTAAATTATGCAAAAGCCTATGTCGATGGTCAGACGTAAATACCCAGTTTAACCCAATTGAATCATGTCTATGTTAACCAAATTATCTGGATTCATTAAGTTTAAGTTCCAATTATGGCTACCCCCGCCCGATAGGTTTATATCTATCCTGTAAGGAAATCTATTAAAGGGTTATCTATCCTCAAGGAAGATCGTGGGCTATTAAGTCTAAGGCTGAAACCTAAAATTCTTTTGTCAAGTTTATTTTAGATTTACCACATCAATATTATTGGTGATCAAACAACAAGAAGCATTAAGCTTAAGACTTAATAAGTAAACCTTTAAATTACCCAAACTATAAAATAACCCCTTATAAACCGGTGATATTAGAACTCATCACAACCCAGATAACTAACTTAGTTACGACACATAACTAGGGCTGGTAAAAACTTAAAAGTAAAAGACATAAAGTAAAAATGCTGAAAAGTAATTGCGGTAAAGCAAAAGCTTAAAAGTAAATTACAATAAAATAAAATGCTAAGATAAAAGGATCAATTTTTACTATTTACTATTTAGATATCTCCCTTAATATAATATATTAACTTATGATTATTTTACCAACCGTCCATATAGGCGGTAACCTGATTAAGTCAAATTAAGTCCAACCAGCCATAAAGGCGGAACCAAAATAAACCTGCCATATAGGTGGTAAGAAAATTTAATTACCAACCAACCAATCTGGCGGTATCCTTGATTAGTCAGGTTTAAACCAGATTAAAATGAATTACCAACCGACCAATATAGCAGTATCCTTTTTAAGTCAAATTTTAAATTTTAAATAGTGAATATATTATATTTAAGGGAGATTAATCTAAATAGCAGTAGTAAAAGAATTACATTTCACCCTAGCAGGGGGAAGTTACCTCCTCATGGTGAATAGTAAAAACTGTAAAAAATAAAGAAAGAAAATTACTATTATTACAGAACGTAATTAAAATTAATTATAAAACTAAAATTTAAAAGAAACTAGATAGAAAACGCCATATTTACATCAGAGAAATTATAGAGGAAGGTACATCTGAAACTGAAATTTCGAGCTCTATTTATAGGCGTCAGTAGGGTGTCCGCATCGCGACGCGCAGCTCACGTCGTGACGCGCGTGTTTGTCGATGTGGCAGCTTCTGGTTCGTCGGGTGGGATTCTGGATAAGGTGGTAAGGGGACATGTGGCAAGGCGGTTGGGAGCTCAATGATTGCGACACGTGGCGGCTCGTGATTGGCTGATTTCAGATTCTTATCTGCCACGTGTCAATTACGGATAAATGAGTCAATAATTGAGTTGACGTGGCACTGATGTGGCGACACGTGGCGATTGTGACTGTCGGTACCATATAATGATGACACGTGGCATGATGTGATTGGCTGATGATGATGTGGCGGTGACATGGCACGTTGACTCGGTCAACTGGTGATGTGGATGATGATGTGGCTGACAGGTGGAGTGACATGTGGCGACACGTGGTGATGCCAATTTTCAGCACCGTAGGATGATGACACATGGCACGGCGCATGTTAGCAGATCGGCTGTGATGGTGACACGTGGCACGGCGCACGTTAGCAAAGTCAAATTTCTCAGATTCTGACTTGTGGACCCGGTGCACGTTAGCAAGTCTTGGTGCATGTTAGGCGTCGAGATGCCAAAAGCTTGCGCGTCGCGATGCACCAAATTACCAAAATGCTTTTTTTTTCCAATTTTCATTGTTTTGGTCCAAATTACCTCCAGAATGTCCTGAAACTTTATTTATCTACAAAATAACACAAAATATATCAAAATATTCACAAAACTCAAGAAAATATACAAAATATTAGGTTAAATGAGTGGGAAATAGTGATATAATTACCACTCATCAACTTCAGTTCCTCCATTGCCCCTAGTTGAGTAAGGTCTTTAGGTCGGGGATCGACTGACTTTACTTATGTCACTTCCACATCTATTTCTTTCCTCTTCACCCTCACACTTTCAATACAGATAGTCTCTCGAGAAACGACAGCAAAACAACTCCTCGCCACCTTCTAGCTTCCATAAACTACCCCGACTCCTTTTTTGGTTGGGAACTTCAGCTTTGGGTAAAAACTTGACATTGCTGCCCTCAATTTTATCATGAAGGGTCTTCCCAAAATCACCTCATAGCTGCTCAAATAATCCACTACTGTGAAATCCATCATGATGATCCGGGTATGGGGTTGTCCCAACAGTCATCGTTAGCTACTCCCGACCCAATGGGACAACCGTTGCGCCCTCAAACTCATACAACGGGGTTGCGTTGTGGATCAAGGTAGGGAACTCCATGCCCAAATCATGCAGGGCCTCCCCGGAGATGATATCCACCGTGCTCTCATATTCCACCAATATTTTGTCTTCCTATGCTATGACAATATTGACTTTGATTATCTACGCATCATCATGAGGGTAATTTATGCCCTGGGCATCCTCCTCTGTGTAGGACACAGAACTTGATGACGCTGTTCTAGGCTCGCGGCCTAGTTGGGAGTACGAAATAGCCCGCGGGGGAACTAAACTGGAGAAATAACATGGAGTCGCCACCCGGTGTGAACCGGGAAAATGATTTAAGGCCGCATTCACCCCTCGCAAGGGAAGACCTCAAACCGTTGGGTTCGGAATGGTCCCTTGCTTATGCCACTTGTAATGAAATGATTTATACAGTAACTTAACCGAGTCTACGCAACATATATATCCAATAATAACCTAGATCTAGTTCGGATTCATGAAAGTAAATCCTACGTCTAAGTTTGCATGCTTTGAAAGTAAGTTATCATAACGGCAAACATACGATATCACACAATGACCATGTTGAATTATCAAATATAAAGAATAAATAACATCCTAAACATAAACATAAATTAAATTCTTATTGCGAAAGTAAGTAACTATAATCATGCATAAAGAAATAACATAATCATACTTAAAATAAATAACATACTAGACTAAATCATGTTAAATAATCTACTAGGCTAAATCATGCTCGAATACAAGGTTGGATGAAACGAAATACGTGTGTCTCTCAAGTGGTACGTGGCATTGTATCCCGATTACAAACCGCACTACCGTCCATTCGGATTCGGCTACGAAATTTACGTCCGGGTTTCCATCCGATATACCACAAGAGAGACCACATATTCCGTTCATCCAGAAATCACATCATGCACCAATCCACAATACTCATACGAAATAAAGTACTAAAATAAATAAAAATAAAGGATAACAAATAAAGAAGGTGCCCTCAGGTCTAACCTCTTTTGTTGTCTCTCGGAAGCGCGTTACATGGCCGTCGGAAGGGTTGATGCAACGCAACTCCTCTGGTTCACTGGTTCAATATTTTTCTTCGTTGTTTCGCTGTTTGGGCTGATGTTTTCACTCCTTTTTGCTGCTGTTTTGCTGTTATTTTTTAGTCACTATTTTTGGTAATTTAGGCTACTGTTTTTACGGCTTTGGAGGGCTTGGGAATGCGGTTTTTTTTATGATTTTGGGGGAGTTTCTGGGCTATTTTCAGTGAAATTTTAAGGCTGTGTGGAGGCATTTTTAGGGGTAGAATATGTGGCAAACGGGACAGTTTACTGAGCAATTTTGGGGGTATTTTCACGGTAATTGGCTGGGCAATTTAGGGGGTTTCACGGCAGTTTAGGGTAGGTCTTTTGTGCGTGTTTTTTGGACGAAGTTATAGGGCTGTTGAAGTGAAGATTACTTGAGCTGTATTGAAGGCTTAGGGATGTGCTGTTGTGGAAGTGGCGTGAAGCAAGGTTTATATGTGAGGCCGTTTGTGGGAAGCAGGTGGCGTGAAGCAAGGCTACGTGTGAGGCAGTTTGAGGGAAGTAGGTGAGAGCAATTTGGCATGAGTGAGGTTGAGGAGTGGTTCGGTCTTGGTGTGAAGCCGAGAGTGTTGTGAGGAGTGAGGGCTGGTGAACGGTGCCGTGAGAGTCTCCAAGGTTTAGGGTTTAATTATTTTCATTTGTTTTTATCTTTTGTGAGTCTGAGCTAGGGTTTTAATGTGTTGGTGAAGGGTTCTTTTTATAGGCAAATGGATGGGGGCTATCCTTGTTTGAGAAGGAAAAGGATTTTTGCATTAATGGGAGATATTTTTAATTAGTATGTGATAAGGAAAAATCTTTTAATTAGGGAAGTGATTTGATTTAATTCGATTTCTTCTCTTTTAGTTAGGTATATGATTTGATTTAATTAGGCAAGGGATCCATGGGATTTCTTTAATTTAGGAAGGGAATTTGGCTTGATTTATGCATGTGTTTAATGTGTGATTTGGTTAATTTGGAAGGCTATGGGCGTGTAACTTAGGGTTTTGGGCGTGTGGGCTTGGTCCATTTGGAGGCCTTGATGTGTAGCTTAGTGGTGTGTGGGCTTGGTGTGTGTCTTGCGGGAGTTTGGGCTAAGGATGTGTTTTGAAACAGAGGTCCAACAAGCGAACCCGAAGCTAATCTAGCGAATTAAATCCAAAAAAATGTCAATTCTTGACTCTTCCCTTCCGACGTCCGTTTCCCGCGGCTTCCAACACTTAAGGAGGTAGTGTCTCCATACGAGACTCATCATAGGGACTTATATGCAAAAATGCAGTGCCTACAGTCACCCCCACTTTGATGGGACTTGTGCAGTGTGTGACAATGACAACCTTATCAAAGTTATGCAATGCATTTTTACTTACCTGGCTCGCCAGCTGCCACCTAACTTGCCTACTGCTTTGAACTGAGTTGATGATGATGCAGTGGGCCCTCGACCCTAGGACACATCCCAGAACTACAATTGATGTGTGTGGGCCCTCGACCCTGGGACACATCCTAAAAATGATGATGTAGTGGATCCTCGACCCTGGGACGCATCCCGGAACTATAACCGACAACGGGGGCCCTCGACCATGGGACGCATCCCAATACCGCTGACAATGTGGGCATCACCCTCAAACTGATGATGTAGTGGGTCCTCGACCCTGCGACGCATCCCGGAACTACAACTGATGATGCAGTGGGCCCTCGACACTGGGACGCATCCCGGAACTGCAACCGACAACGGGGGCCCTCGACCCTGGGATGCATCCCAATACCGCTGACAATGTGGGCCTCGCCCTCAAACTGATGATGTAGTGGGTCATCGACCCTCAGACTGATATTTATGTGGGCCTCACCCCCAACTGATACTGATGTCGGCCTCACCCCCAGACTGATACTGATGTGGACCTCGCCCAAAGACTGATACTGATGTGGGCCTCGCCCCCAGACTGATACTGATGTGGGCCTCGCCCAGACTGATACTGATGTGGGCCTCGCCCCAAACTGATATTGATGTGGACCTCGCCCCCAAACTGATACTTATGCGGGCCTCGCCCCAAAATTGATATTGATGCGAACCTCGCCCCCAAACTGATACTGATGTGGGCCTCGCCCCCAAACTGATATTGATACGGGCCTCGCCCCAAACTGATACTGATGTGATATTGCATATCAACATGCTGTATTGCCTCTCACGAGATAATCCTGATAGCTAAACATATTTTCATCCTCATGGATGCTTCGTGTCGAAACCAGAGAACCTTCAAAGTACTTAATACACTCAAATTCGATCGTCTGTATGAGTAATCTGAACTAGACTCCTACTGTGTGTGTGCCAAGGCTCTTTAGCAGCTTAATCCTTAAGTAAGCCAACTCGATGATTTTGTCTCGGAGAATCGGATCAGTGGGTCTAACCAATCTAGATGTCTTGATCACACTCTGTGATTACTTCCTCGTACTCAACATGATATGGTTTTCTTCTTTTTTCTCTTGTCTCTTTCTTTTCTTTCTTTTCATTTTTGAACTTTCTTTTTTCTTTTCATTTTTTTCTTTTTCTCTTTTCTTTTCTTTTTCTTCTTTGACACACCTACCCTTTAAGGTAGCATTTCTCCTCATGGTGGTCCTAATACTCGCCCATGGGTAGCTTCACGCTTATCGGTTATAGGCGGTCTATTTTTCTTTTCTTTTCATTGCAGAGACTTTTTCTTTGCTTCCAACCATATCATATATTGTAGCATAAGTAAACCAGGGTGGACATCCAGGAAAATAGTCATTCACTGATCCATCATCTCTTCAACTAGTCATCTCGCCAACTACTCAGGCTTCTACTGTTGAGATCCCGTAATCAAGTGCTCGTGATTCTAGCCGAGATCAATCAATTCAGAATACCGAATGAGAGCACATCTGCACTTATCGTTTCTAAGGTTTCTCCCTACAGCAAACAGTGTCATCACCGGACATATGTTTAACTATCAAAGACTTTTTCTTTCACTCATTCATTCCATGGAATTCTTCCTTCCGACTGCTGATAATGTGGGTTTCGCCCCCTGAGATTCCTTCCTGAAACTAATACTGGCGTGGGACTCAACCTTGGGACTCATCCCCGAAACTATACTGATATGGGCCTCAACCCTAGGACTCATCCCCGAAGCTGACTGATATAGGCCTCAACCCTGGGACTCATCCCCGAAACTAATACTGATTCATTTCTGAAACTGACTGTACTGTTGCTACTTCTGATTGGCTTGTCTTTGCCGCTTTCTCTTTTTTCTTCTTCGAAACCTGTGAATACAAAACAAAACAAACACAAAAAAAAAGAATGCAAAATATGTTACGTGTATGCATACATGCATGAATGAGTTTCCTATCCCGTTGGGTCAGGTCTTCTGCCGGTGACTACTCGGTCTTCTCTTCCTCAGGCAAAGTACTGCTTCAATCTGTCCACATTGATCGGCTCGGTGAACTCATTCCCTTCCAGGTCTGACAGTCTCACTACTCCATTTCCCATTACTTTCTGTACAATGCAAGGTCCTTCCCAATTGGGTCTAAACTTTCCTCTCGGGTCTATTGTCGATGGCTTCAACTGCTTAAGCACCAGATCACCTTTCCTGATCTTGGTAGGACGCACTTTCTTATTGAATGCTCAAGCTAACCTCTTCTAGTATATATGCATATGATACAAGGACTTCATCCTCTTTTCATCCATCAATGCTAACTGTTCAAACCTCTATGAGGCCCATTCTTGTTCAGACAATTCTGCTTCTGCTAATACCCGCATGGATTGTATCTCAAATTCCACCAGTAATACAGCTTCCATTCCGTAGACCAAAGAGTAAGGCGTGGCTCATGTTGCCGTTCTTACCGAAGTTCTGTACCCCCACAGGGCATATGGTAGCTTATCAGCCATATCTTTGTAATTCTATGTCATCTTGGCTAAAATCCTCTTTATTGTTTTATTGGCTGCCTCGACTGCCCCATTTGCTTGCGGCCTGTAAGGTGATGACTTGTGATAGCCTATTCTATACTTCTGTAACATCGCCTTTGTTTCTCCCTGAAACTGGATTCCATTGTCTGTGACCACCTGGTATGGCATACCATATCGACAAATGAGATTCTGAGTTATGAACTTTGTCATTTGCTTTGCTGTAACATTGCGGAATGACTCGGCTTCCACCCATTTTAAAAAGTAGTCTACTGCCACTACTATGAAGCGATGTACATTCGATGCGTTCGATCGAATCTCTCCGATCATATCAATTCCCCATGCTGAGAAAGGCCACGGCTCTGACAGCCCATGCAACTCTGTGTGCGGTAAATGATTCAAGTTACCATGCGCTTGACAATCATGACAGTGCTTTACCAGCTTCGCGCAGTCAGCTTCCATGGTCGACCAGAAAAAGCCTTGTCTCACTATCTTGCGAGACAGATTCAACCCATTCATATGCGGCCCACGTACTCCGGCATGTACTTCCTCCATTGCTTTCTGAGCCTCTTCTTTTCTCAAACACTTCAGCTGAATACCATTTGCATGTCTCTTGTACAGTTCTCCTTTCAAACTTACATACTGAGAAGCCAACTACTGAATGGCTATTTTATCCTTTCTGCTCGCTTCCTCCGGGAGTTTCCCATGTTCTAAGTACCGCTGGATATCATGATACCAAGGTTTTCCATCGTTGATCTCTATTTCCGAGATTCTCTCTATCTCATAAACAGGTTTACTCGCTGTTGTCAACACCAGTGGTCTCATCACCAATTTCTCCGAATTTTCCCAAGTTGCAGGTAATGTTGCCAATGCGTCTACCATCTGATTCTCTTCTCACGGCAAGTGCTGGAACTTACAATCGGGGAGGACCTGTGCCAGACTCCTGAGGTGGAATAAGTACGGCTTCAACCGTTCTTCTTTTAACTCTCATTCTCCTTGCATCTCTCGGATTACCAACATTGAGTCTCCGTAAACTTCAACATTCTTAGCTCTCAATGCTATCAATGCAGTCAACCCGAAGGCACATGCCTCATACTCGGCCATGTTGTTAGTTACTCCAAACGCCAACCTCTTGGCCATAGGCAAGTTTTCTCCCTCAAGGGTTACTATTACTATCCCAATTCCGGCTCCTTTGCAGTTCACTGCTCCGTCGAAATACATTTTCCACCCCTGAACTGCTATAGCTTGGATTTCTTCGTCGGGGAACTCAAACTTGTACTGATCCCCTTCAACGGGTTGCAATGCCAAGAACTCTGCCACGGCTTGCCCTTTGATCACCTTAGAAGTAAGGTACTCGATATCAAACTCTGTCAGCAACACTAACCATCTGCCCAACTTTCCAACTAGCGAAGGCACTGAATGCAGATACTTCAAAGGATTCTCTTTTGCTACCACTCGGATCTTGTAGGATTGGAAGTAATGGCGCAATTTCTTGGACGCCCATACTACTGCTAAACAGATCTTTTCCACTTCCTGATAGCGGGCTTCGTATGGAAGCAACTTCTTACTAAGGTAGTAGACCGCATGCTCTACTCTCGTCTCATCTGCTTGTATCATCAATTCCCCAGCGCTTCGGGATTAATAGCCAAATAAAGTACCAAGGGTCTACCTTGTCTCGGAGGTTTTAAAATAGGAGGCTTCACCAAATATTCTCTGATTCTGTCAAAGGCTTCCTGACACTGCTCATTCCACTTCACTGGCTGGTCTTTTCTCAACAGTTTGAAGATGGGCTCACATACTGATGTCAACTTAGCGATGAACCGGCTGATGTACTGGATTTTCCCAAGGAAGGCTCTGACTTCTTTCTCTGTCTTCGGTGCTGGCATCTCAGTAATTGCCTTGATTTTCTCAAGGTCCACTTCTATTCCTCCCATTCCCACTGTGTGGCCTAGCAACTTTCCTGACGTTACGCCGAACACAAACTTCTTAGGATTCAGTCGCAGGTTATACTTGTCGACTCGTTCAAGGAACTTCTCCAGTGCTTCTATGTGTCTGTATCTCGTCTCTGATTTCACCATCATGTCATCTACATACACTCGATTTCTTTATGCATTAAGTCATGAAATAAAGTAGTGGCCATCCGCTGGTAAGTGGCTCCTACATTCTTAAGCCCAAACGGCATCACCTTGTAGCAATAAGTACCTCATTCCATGACAAAGGTCGTTTTATGCTTGTCTTCTTCAGCCATAAGGACCTGGTTGTACCCCGAGAACCCATCCGTGAATGAGTACATGGCCGATAAAGTCGCACTATCAATAAGAACATCTATATGAGGCAAGGGAAAGTCATCCTTCGGGCAAGCCTTATTAAGATCTCTGTAATCCACGCACATTCTGACCTTGCCATCTTTCTTCGCACAGGCACAATGTTTGCCAACCACGGGATATTTAACTACTTCCAGAAATCCCACATCTATTTGCTTCTTAACCTCTTCTCTGACCTCTCGGCCCACTCAGGTCTCATCCTTCGGAGTTTTCTGCTTCATTGGCTTCATATTGGATAAGTCTGGTATCGCATGCTGGGCAATACTTCTATCTACCCCAGGCATGTCATCATAAGACCAGGCAAATACTTGGCATATTTAACCAACATCTCTTCTAAATTCTTCCGCTCTTCGGCGGTAACCTCACTCGCAATTAAGACTTCCTTGGGGCTTTCAGGCGTACCAAGGTTGAATGCATTCGTTTTAGTTGAGTTGATATCAAATATGCTCAAGTCATGCAAGTTAAGAGGAAGGGACTCAGGCAAGTAAGCAAAATGATTGTCTTTATTGCTAGTAAATACGGGAGTACACTCAAATAAATCAGGAAGATAAATGTCTTCATAATCTACAGACACTTCATCCTCCGCAACCGGGTTCTTCTCAGCCTCCTTATTCTCCTCGAGAGTTAGGCTCTCCAATTTCATCAGCTCTTCTTCCCATTTCTCTTCTTCCTTCTTCACGACTTCTTCTGTCAGCGGCTTCTCACCCAGCACATCTTGAAAGATCTCAAATCCAGGCACCACAATCCCGTTAACTTCTACTGGCTCGGGCTCTCCTTGATACCCGGAAGCCTTTACAAAACATTCCATCAGCTCTAGCCCTTTCTTCTTGATTTTTGGCTTTTCCTCATCAGACATGTATCCCAAACCCCTCCGGGTAGTCTGCCCTTTAAAGTCTAGCAATGCTGAACCTTTACCCGGTTCGAACATCATTTTTTCCATGATCCTAGCCACCTTAGGATCCACCCACTCCTCAAAAGTTGACGACGCTTGGAACCTTGTGAAAGGTTGTATTTCCAAAGCGGCCACAGCATTGTCCACCTCAGCTCGGATGGTGACAATCTCTCCTCCATACGGGAACTTAATAACCTGATGTAGAGTGGAGGGCACGCCTCAAAGCTTATGAAACCACGGCCTTCCCAACAACAAGGCAAAAATGGTTGGGATATCCAGTACTGTGAACTAGACCTCGTCCTCAATCGGTCCAACCTTGACTACTGCGGAAAAAGTACCATCAACTCCCCGCTTGCTATCATCATAAGCCTTAATAGTCATATTAGAGGGACTCAGATCTGTCGGCTTCATACCCAGCAACGCCAAAATCTTCAATGGGCACACATTGATGGATGAGCCATCATCCACCATCACGCAAGTTATCTTCTTGCCCATCATTTCAGCTCGGATGAATAAAGGCCTATTGCGGTTTTCCCCTCAGCCGGGAGTTCTTCCTCAAAAAAGGTTATTTGTAGAGCTTCCTTCTGCACTGATCCAATGAACATTGCGGGATTAGCGTCCTCGGGCACTACTATCTTACTCAAGGCCTCTACCATAGCTCGCATGTGCTCTCCGGACGCACACAAAAACTCCCAGATACTCAATATGCTCGACTCTTCTTCAGTTGCCGCAGCACTACGTCTCCCTCAGCCTTCTCCGTATTCTCGGCAACCTCTCGGCCTTCCATAAACACTTTTTCCCTTTTTCTGCAGTATCACTATAAAAGCGCCCACTACGGGTCATCCCCTTCACCTTTTCTTCGTCACTACTCGAGAAATCCTCCCATAAATTATTCTTCTGTTCCATCTCATCCTCACTGTTGCTGTCCCAAATGCCCAGGCAAAAGGCTTGGTGGTCGAAGGTTCGGAGGACAAGGTCTTCTGGTAGGCCAGAGTTAATCATATAAGTTGGCGGGGGGACAGTGAGTGATAATTTGGTAGGGGGTTTCGATATGTGTTGGGCTGTTCTTTCTCAGGGTCGGGTATTTTATGGGAGTCTATGAGGTCATGGATTTCTTGTCTGAGGCGAGCACAGTTGTCAGTGTCATGGCCCTTCTGCTGGTGGTAGTGAGAGTAAAGGCTTAGGTTGTAGTGTGATGGTGGAAGATTGGGGAGTGGTTTAGCTTCTAAAGGTTTAAGGAGTCCTTGCCTTGCCAACTTCTCAAGCACTTTGGACAAAGGCCTTCCCAGGTTAGAAAAATGATGGTTTCTGACGGTAGCTACCTCAGCCGAAACGGGCTTAGTACTTGATGATCCTCCAATAGTCCTCCGATTCAGACTATAGAACTTTCGGTTCTCTGCTTCCTCTTCCTCGATATCCATGACAGTCTCCCTCAGCTGTCAAAAATCTAAAATCATGGAGGTCATCCTCCTCAGCTTTCCATAAATTGAGGGCTTAGTACCCTTGATAATCATCTTTATCTGGTCCTTCTCCGAATGCCGAGTCTGCATTTTCAGAAACTGGCTTCTCCAGTGATCCACATACTCCTTAAAGCTCTCCTCTGGCTTCTACTTGGTATTCTCCAAGTCACAAAGCGACAGGTCGATCTCCAAGTCTGTAACATACTGCTTTGGGAAGGCTTCAGCCAGTTCCCTCCAATCTTCCTTAACCTTTTTCTCAAGGCTGTGATACCACACTACAGGTGCCCCCTCGAGTGACATCACAAACATCTTTTGGACTTGGCGTTGTGACATGCCCACTGAACTCATCACCGAGACATATTGCCGCAGATGGACCCTCGGGTCTCCATTTCCATTAAATTTGGCAATGTCGGGCATTTTAAACTGAGCTGGCAGCTGCTCCTCGAAGTTCATCGCCTCATAATCCAACAAGTCCTCATGTTTCCCCTTCAGTTTACGGGTAACCGACTCCATCTGATCATGGAGCTTCTGCATTTCGGCCTGAGGCCTGGATATTCTCCCTGCGGCATATTCAGATATATCATCATCAAACACAGGGGCATCATCATTCAATCCACTTGGAGGGCCCTCAAGCCTCTCATTTTCAGATCCTCCCACAGCGCGGGGCATAACCATATTAGACACGGCGGCAGTCAGAGCTTGCAGTTGTTCAGTAACTTTGGTGAGATTAGCTTCAATCTGATCCATGCGAGACCCATCATTGACTGATTCACTCATGTTTACTGATGGTCTTTTGATTAATCTCCCATCTTCCCTAACCCAACGGGAATCTATGGTGTCTTTTTAAGATCGTGTATCAGTGTGTATGCGTGCAATGCATGTAAATATAAGCTCATAAAAATTTTATACTAGTTGGCCCATTATCATTTTAAAGTATTCAATCACGCTATTGCGCGGTGCAAACTTGCCTAGTTGAAAAGGCCCAACAAGTTTACACTTGCGATAACATGGCTAAACAACTTCAAATGATAAGAGGCCCAAACATAAGATGGCCCATCGGCATTTTAGAAGCTTTTGGCCCAACTGTCAAAGGACACGAAATCGCCCCAGTTTAAATGGCCCAATAAGCTCACATCTTTTGACAAAAGGTCCAACTGGATCCAAATGACGACGGCCTAAAACATCAACATACAAAATAATTTCTACTAATTCTACGACTAAGGTTCACATGTGGGTTTACGGGAGTGCGGACAAAGGCTCTCGCTGACGAAGGATTGTCCACAACTAGGACTCCCCACTCAAGGGTTCAAGCGACCAAGTGAAACACACCTTTTTTATACCTTACGGTACGTGCCAACGAGTTACGGTGGTGAACTAACTGTCGAATGGATTTCCCATTGTAGATTCCCCAGAGATAGGGTGGGGGAAACTCTTTAAATACCCAAGTCTCTTAGGCTCTTATTGGCTTGGTGACAGGAATAAACAACGAGTCCTCCAAACTAGTCCGTCACAACGAGCTACGGGTAATGATTATCTCGGTGCCTTCACAGCTTTTCCTTATAGAAAGGTAGTGAAGGAAGGAAGACACTGAACCATCACCTAGCCTTAACATGCCTTTGATTAAACCCCCTCAACCCACTATAGACACGGTTAACTAAAGCACAAATCACAATCACTATAAGACATTATTTCGGGGCCAATTCTCTATCCCCAGTGGAGTCGCCAGACTGTAGGACACAGAACTTGACTACGCTGTTCTAGGCTCGCAGTCTAGTTGGGAGTACGGAATAGCCCGCGGGGGAACTAAATCGGAGAAATAACATAGAGTCGCCACCCGGTGTGAACTGAGAAAATGATTTAAGGTCGCACTCACCCCTCGCAAGGGAAGACCTTAAACCGTTGGGTTCGGAATGGTCCCTTACTTATGCCACTTGTAATGAAATGATTTGTGCAATAACATAACTGAGTCTACGCAACATATATATCCAAGAATAACCTAGATCTAGTTCGCATTCATGAAAGTAAATCCTACGTCTAAGTTTGCATGCTTTGAAAGTAAGTTATCACACAATGGCCATGTTGAATTATCAAATATAAAGAATAAATAACATCCTAAACATAAACGTAAATTAAATTCCTATTGCGAAAGTAAGTAACTATAATCATGCATAAAGAAATAACATAATCATACTTAAAATAAATAACATACTAGACTAAATCATGCTAAATAATCTACTAGGCTAAATCATGCTCGAATACAAGGTTGGATGAAACGAAATATGTGTGTCTCTCAAGTGGTACGTGGCATTGTATCCCGAGTACAAACCGCACTACCGTCCATTCGGATTCGGCTACGGAATTTACGTTCGGGTTTCCATCCGATATACCACAAGAGAGACCACAAATTCCGTTCATCCAGAAATCACATCATGCACCAATCCACAATACTCATACGAAATAAAGTACTAAAATAAATAAAAATAAAGGATAATAAATAAAGAAGGTGCCCTCAGGTCTAACCTCTTTTGTCGTCTCTCAGAAGCGCGTTACACGGCCGTCAGAAGGGTTGATGCTCCGCAACTCCTCTGGTTCACTGGTTCAATATTTTTCTTCGATGTTTCGCTGTTTGGGCTGCTGTTTTCACTCCATTTTACTGATGTTTTGCTGCTATTTTTTAGTCACTATTTTTGGTAATTTAGGCCACTGTCTTTACGGCTTTGGAGGGCTTGGGGCTGCGGTTTTTTTTGATGATTTTTGGGGGAGTTTCTGGGATTTTTTCAGTGCAGTTTTGGGGCTGTGTGGAGGCGTTTTTAGGGGTAGCATATGTGGCAAACAGGACAGTTTACTGAGCAGTTTTGGGGGTATTTTCACGGTAATAGGCTGGGCAATTTAGGGGGTTTCACGGCAGTTTGGGGCAGGTCTTTTGTGCGTGTTTTTGGGACGAAGTTATGGGTCTGTTGAAGTGAAGATTACGTGAGCTGTGTTGAAGGCTTGGGGACGTGCTGTTGTGGAAGTGGCGTGAAGCAAGGTTTATATGTGAGGAAATTTGTGGGAAGCAGGTGGCGTGAAGCAAGGCTACGTGTGAGGCAGTTTGAGGAAGTAGGTGAGAGCAATTTGGCGTGAGTGAGGTTGAGGAGTGGTTCGGTCTTGGTGTGAAGTCGAGAGTGTTGTGAGGAGTGAGGGCTGGTGAACGGTGCCGTGAGAGTCTCCAGGGTTTAGGGTTTAATTCTTTTCGTTTGTTTTATCTTTTATGTGTCTGAGCTAGGGGTTTAATGTGTTATTGAAGGGTTATTTTTATAGGCAAATGGATGGGGGCTATCCTTGTTTGAGAAGGAAAAGGATTTGTGCATTAATGGGAGATATTTTTAATTAGTATGTGATAAGGAAAAATCTTTTAATTAGGGAAGTGATTTGATTTAATTCGATTTCTTCTCTTTTAGTTAGGGATATGATTTGATTTAATTAGGCAATGGATCCATGGGATTTCTTTAATTTAGGAAGGGAATTTGGCTTGATTTATGTATGTGTTGAATGTGTGATTTGGTTAATTTGGAAGGCTATGGGCATGTACCTTAGGTTTTGGGCGTGTGGGCTTGGTGCATTTGGTGGGCTTGGTGTGTGGCTTAGTGGTGTGCGGGCTTGGTGTGTGTCTTACGGGGGTTTGGGATAAGGATGTGTTTTGAAACAGAGGTCCAACAAGCGAACCCGAAGCTAATCCAGCGAATTAAATCCAACAAAATGTCAATTCTTGACTCTTCCCTTCCGACGTCCGTTTCCCGCGGCTTCCACAACTTAAGGAGGTAGTGTCTCCATACGAGACTCATCATATTGACTTATATGAAAAAATGCAGTGCCTACACTCTGTGAACATTATGGGCACTGGTCTGGCCTTTTGGATCATTTAGGACCTCTCTGTTGTCAGTACCTCGGGTTTCTTGATCTGGCAGTAATTCTTCCTTGTTCGGTTTGAATCCTCAGCCAACGTCATTCCTCCTACTATTGTGAACATTGGCTTTTGCTCCCTTCACTGCTGGATTCTCATAGCCTCGTGGTCAATGCATTCCTTCAAGTATCTTTTCCTCACTAGTTCATCCATATGTTCCTGCAAGTCCATGCATCTCTCTGTGGTATGCCCATTCATATTATGGTACATCTAATAGGCATTGTGATCTCTTTTATCAACCGAGAATCATATCAGGTCGGGATCAATCAATAGGCCTTTTATTGAATCTCCCGAGCTATTTAAGCCAACAGTTAATTTAAGTTGATGTACGTTGTTCCCCATGTAACATGAGCAACCTTGACCGGGTGCCGTCTCTCGGGCATTAGATTGCCATGAGTTATCGGCCTAAATTCCTTCTGTCATGGGCCGATCCTCTCTGGTTCCCATCGATATCACATTAATTCTCTTACCTTGACGCTTTTGGCATTTGAGTAGCTCATCCTCGGGCTACCTTCTCCTCTTCTTACAGCAACATAAATTTTCTTGTATGTTCTAGGGTTATCGTATAGTCCGGTACCTCCTGGATCCTCAGATGAGACCATAATTTTTCGACCCATAGAGCTTCTTTAAAACCTTCCAGTGCCTCCGGAGACTCATACGCCCCGACCTCCAATACCAAGTTGTGGTATATGTCAACAAAGTTATTCAAGAGCTCGTCATCTCTCTGCTTCATCATCCTTAACGACCCAACTGTCTTCCTTGGTACTCACGCTCCTTTAAAATGACGCACAATAGACTTCATCAGCTGTGAGAAGCTGCTGATACTCCCCGGAGTCAATTCCTGAACCACAAGCTGGTTGAACCCCCCAAAGTTAATGGGAACACCTTACAAATCACCTCTCCTACCATTCTCTGAATCTCCATCTATAAAACAATTTTTCAACGTGAGATTTGGGGTCCGTAATGCCCTTATAAACGTCCATCGTGGGCATGGAGAACCTTCTTAGAAACTCCACCGCCACACACCTCCTTCACAAAATGGGAGGCTGTCTCAATATACTGATCAACTCGAGGATTTGCTTTTATGTTTTCCTCTCATTTCCTCATTTCACTCCAAACCAATCTCTCATTTGGCTTTCAGAGTTGTCGTGCTCTCGCCCAAATGCTTATTCACGCCTTCCGCTTCGAGCATGGTATTTTTCCATGATTGGGAACCTCACGCCCCTTCTCTGGATATTGCTCCAGGTCACTTTCCCCGAAACACGGGCTGTTATTGGATGATTTCGGGGTTCTCTTGTTTTCTTCTTCTTCATACGGCTCCCCCGTCTGCGTGACGCTGGCAACAACTATAGACCTCACCCTCTGGGTATTCCTCTTCCCATTTTCTCGATCTTTGTCTATACCGGCGACCCTTTTCCCTATTGTTATTTCCTATTTCCTTCTGCTGGAACCCACTTGCCATTGCTCTCATGTCTTCTTCTCCAATTTCTCAATGTTTTTCATCATGGCCTTCATGAAAGCTTGAGTCACTTCCATCTCCTTTCGAGCATCTTCCCGTTCAATCCATAGGGTTTCTTCCATCTTCTCCATCCATTCCGTTGTCGAAGTCTTTGAAGCCATGTGGTTTCCATCTCCAGCCATCGTCTCAGTGCTTTTGCTACTACTGCTCCCTACAGACAGTGCCAACAATTTATTAGGGTCGGTGCTCGAAACACCAATTTTCTTATGTATTTCCCTGGAAATACTTATGTAAATATTTTATTATGAATAAATAAACAGTTTCTTTTATATAACATCTCTTTATATATGGTAAAGACGTAATTAAACTTAGAATGATTAGTTATGATACAGTTGAAAAAACGTCGCAACTGTCATTGAATTGTATCATAACATTATCATTTCTTTAACAGTCTCTGGTCAAGTTTTACATTACTTGGTCAGTAAGTGAACCCGTTGAGACAGGTACATGTCGTATATTGGAATCTTGGATTCCAATGGTTGATTCTCA
Source organism: Zanthoxylum bungeanum (assembly GCA_019454045.1). Lineage (NCBI taxonomy): Eukaryota > Viridiplantae > Streptophyta > Magnoliopsida > Sapindales > Rutaceae > Zanthoxylum > Zanthoxylum bungeanum. The sequence goes on from SKCR01036609.1 coordinate 46,580, forward strand.
ATAAACCATGAGTCTTGGAGACTCGTATAGACATGTAGGTATTTATATTGGATAAACACTGAATGACTCACCGAAGATTCTTAATGGATGCTACACCAACGTCAATAAGAATCTGCTGGGGTTGAGTAGCATAGTGATTCTTTGACTTGAGATACCATTGTGGATATATGAGATATCCTCCACACTTTGATGGCAGTCACGTCACCGACCTATTAAGGCAGACCTCCGTCTGTCTGTTGGGTGTGGACTGATCCTCAAGATATCATGTGTGTGTCAAGATATAATCTGTCAGCTCTGTGTACATAGCATAGGTATTCAATATGTGATTAGCAATCTGTTAAATCCATGAATAGTGAAGAAGAAGAAGAAGAAGAAGAAGAAGAAGAAGAAGAAGAAGAAGAAGAAGAAGAAGAAGAAGAAGAAGAAGAAGAAGAAGAAGAGGTAACTCACGCCGTGAATCACTCTCGATTTACCATAGCACAGTGAGTGGACACTTTTCCTTTAAACTGATTTTCATTTCGTTATCATTGTTTCTGACTTATATTTTCATGCTTTAGGGCGTTAGAAGAAATTATTTACAGTTATTTTTAAACATTTATGTTTTGAGATAGTAAAGATTTCTAAAAAGCTTGGTTTACAAATTTCAGATTTAAAGTATGATTTTCATATTTTTCGAGGCATGAGGTAAAAACCTCCCCCAGTATGTAACTATTACAGAGATACAGTTGGAATTGACGGATACAGAGAGCATGTGCACATGTGGAGGACTGAGGGGACGCTCTCAGATCCTCGAGCCGGGCTAGGGATATGGCGATACGTAACGCCCCTAGACCCCATATTTTGAGTTTGGGTGGTAGCATAGATCCGCACCCCCAACTCCAGTTTGTGGCTTGGGGGACGGCGATATGTAATGCCCCAAGACCACCAGATTTGAGACAGTAGTGGCATGCTTTGGGGGACGGCGATACGTAACGCCCCAAAGTCATGGATTTGCACTGCTGGCTCCAGTTAGGCGTATGGGGGGACGGCGATACGTAACGCCCTCATTCGTCCAGGTTTCCAGACAGAGATACAGATTTCAGAAAAAGTTTTCAATTTTCAATTCTCGGTACACAGTTTTCAGAGCTTCAGTACATAGTTTTCAGAATTCAGATTTAGTAAATAGTTTTTCAGAAAAACTACATATTCAGAAATAGTTTTCAGAAACAAGAGTTTCAAAGATAGTTTTCAGAAAGATGGAGTTTCAGAAACAACGTTTTCTTAAGAAACAATATTTTGAAAATATGGTTAATATGGTTTTGAAGTTAAAGATTTTTACTTCAGTTTTCAGTTATTGTCCACTCACTTAGATCGTACGACGATCTAACCCCCCCCCCCCCACTTCCAATATTTATTTTGTAGGGATTCCATGAGGACAACCTCGGGAGGACGGATACTGATGGAGTCACCAGGGATGGAGTCCACCTACATGGAGTCACATAGCATGAGAGTCCAGTCAGTGTCAAAGTAAAAGTTTCTAGTATACACTAGTAAAGTATGAGTCTTATGAGTATCTGGTAATGTGTATAAAGAAAAGTATTTTAAATTGAGTTTTGATTTCCATGAATGACATTGCATTTGTATAGCTTAGAACACAGTTTAGAAATTCAGAGGCTTATGGGGTTAGCACCGCTATCTCCTGCCTGTAGCGTCTCCAGATTGGGGATGCTACAAAGATGGTATCAAAGCATGGTCTAGAGAGTCAGTGACTGCAGTGGGCAGAGTGGTGGGGACTTGTATACGCAGTATGTCCGGGATACCCGTATATGAGGCACTACCTCTCCAGTATCCGATCATCGAGTATGTCCTCAAAGCTTCACAGACAGGTTAGTAAAGTATTCCCAAGCCATTTGAATCACTTTTCCTCATTCTAGCTAAGGATTATTCCGTAATTATCTTAGATTACTTTCCGAAGTTCGGTATTAGCTAGGGAACCAGATAGTAAGTCCCAAAGAAAGCTATCCAAGAAAGTATAAGAGAAAAGAGAAAGAGCTAGAAGTGAAGTAAGGAAAGTGCAATGAGGATTAAGTAGTTAGAAGTAAGAAAGATAGAGATACGGGATCAGATCGGTAAGAAAGTACAGGAATCTATTGTAGCCAAGAGAATAGAGAAAACCTTAACAAGTGTTAGAGTTGTCCGGTAAAAGTAAGACTCATTTCCTCCTCATGAAATTCTTTCAAAAGAATCTCATAGCCTTCAAGATCTTCCTATATAGGATGAATTTTTCGAGAAACGAAGAATAGCCAGACTACAAACAGAAGTAAGAAACCCATAATAGCCTTGAGAGCCCCAATGGATCTAGATGCCAAAAAGGATTCCAGATACCCAAACTTTGACTCTGAATTCTCAAGCAAGTAGCAGAAACAGCTAGCTACCTTATTTCTAGTAAATTTGATTAAAAAAAACAAGATCTCGAACTATCTAGCCTTCAAACCTCCGGTCATAACCAGATACGAGAGTAATTTTGATAGAGCCTATTTCATAGGCATAGATGACCATAAGAGGTCTAACAGGAGTTCACCTATAAACATTGGAAGGCAGATCAGCCCAAAGTCAGTAGAAATCCATGAGAATATACAGATATAGACCCATGAGGATAAAGAGAGTTAGAAATGACAAAGCAGCAGTATGAAACGTAAAGTAGAGTGCCATAGTCGAAACTTACAGCAATGATAGAAAATGAGGATTTAGGAAGCAGATACGGAAGGTATATAGAGATAGAGAAACAGAAACAAACAAGAAATAGTGGAATCTATAGTAATGAAAATCAAAGACATGGAGTTATGTAATAAGGGATAATACCAAAACTAGCAGTAAAGATGAGCGGTGACTGGAACAGTAGTTAGTTACCCTAACCAAGTAATCTGATAGATAAAGCCTGACTTACCTAGACCATCATTCTTTCGATATACCAATTAAGGAAGTTATTCGGATAGAGTCTACCTCATACACATCCTACATGAGGAATAGACTCTACCAGGACGCAGAGCATCAGAATAAGGAAACCGAAACTAGTTGAGACATAAAGATGTTTATCCTAGTCCCTACCAGCATAGGCAAAGACGATCATAAGCAATTTGACGAAAGTTCATGTAGGATCGCAAAAGATTGGTCACCTAGAAAGAGATTAAGGAAGTTTCGAGGTTATTAGGAAAAGAAACCCAGTATAGCCTAGAGAATAAGACAAATAAGTCCAAGGTTTGTAGCACTAGTAAAAGTCCGCATAATAGACCAATATGGTAAAATCTAAGGAATAGCAGCCAGTCAGTAGAAAACCATGGAAGTATAAAAGAACAAAACTGTAAGGTTGGGAATATTTGGAAATAAGGAAGGTACTAGTACAGACCATACACGAAATGATAAAATAGCAATTTATGGCAGGAGCAAAGAGTGGAGATTTAGGAAATTACTATAGGAGTGAACCACCACTAGCTTTTAGTATCATAATGGAAAACCAAGGAATAGAATATGAAGATAGTAAGAAAAGAAAGAAACGAAGTGGTATGAAGGTTTAGTACAAATAGTGGAATATAAGAAAAGAAGTTTGAGAACAAAATAAATAAGGACTTCGGGGTTCGGTAATTAATAAAGAGTAATGAACTTGAAGATATGGAGTAGTGTGACAGTCCTCGTGGAACCAATGACGACCCTCCATTCCAGAAAATCCCAACTCGAGGAATCGTGCCACGATCTAACCGAAGTGTTATAAAGACTTAAAATATGAAGAATTCAAGGAACTATGTTAAGAAGGATCAAGAAGTTGCAATGATATAAGGAAGCAAACTCAAGGTAGCACAGAGATTTAAGGCAAGAGAAACGCTAGTAATAACAATGAAATTCAGTGAATTCAAGCACAGAGATAATATAACGCGAAGATAATCAAGTAAAGAATCGATGATGGTTGTGGGAATTTAGATTTTAGTAAAGAAAAGAGCTAGCAAAGGAAAGCAATTAAAGGGTTAGACAAGAAGAAACATGAGGAGAGAATGTTCAACGTTACAATAAGTGAAGATAAATGTAGGAAACCATATAGAAGACCTAGGACCTCAAGGAAGTAAGTATGAAAGAACGTGGAAAATGATTCATAGAAATATAATAAGCAACTTATCAAGGATTTTAGGAAAAGTGTGGAGTATGGACTAAGGATTTAATGAAAGATTACCTTAGTAGTTGAAGAGAATAGAGTTTTCAAAAGAGCAAAGAATAAGGAGTGGGAAGACTAAGATCAAGAAGGAATCTTCATAATAGAATAAGTCCCTTAAGAATGGTAATAAAGAGATTATAGTAGTACCCAGAGAAAGAGCGTAGTAACCGTAGAAAGTTAAGTTACAGAAGGGATAAAGAGACAGCATAAGGAACTTGTTTGAGATTATGCTTCTACAAGGACTTGTATAGGATGTGAAGTGATTGAATGATGAAAAGAACCAGGAGTAAATGAGAGATAAGTCAGAAAAAGTTTTAGCAGTAGCACCCAGTATAGAAGAGATACCAGAAAGGTATACACGAGGTTCTTAGGCAAAGATATAGGTCACCGAAATACCACAACAGAAGAGCCTCAAGATTAGCTACATGAGTAGTGATAAAAGATTGAAACGAATGACCCTTAAAGACAGTAGCAAATCAAAAGGATAGTCCAAGTAAAGAGAGAAGATATGACCTATAGTAGATGCAGATAAAGAATGAAGTACAAAAATAAATCAACAAGATGGATGATGCTAATATGGAAGTGAGATAGTCGCCGCGTATAAGAAGACAAAAGGATATAAAAGAATGTAGGAAAAGATCGAGAATTGAGATCTATAGATATAGTCCAAGAATGAAACATAGACCAAGTGAGTTTTTAGAAAAATAAAGAAAGAGTGAAAAGAATACTAAGAAAAATTTAGAGAAGGGAATTGCAAAGATTACAATATGAAATAACAAGGAAAATTTTTGATAAAGGAATCACGTAAGGTACCCAGCCCTAGCTTAAGACAACCAAACCACTACGGGTTTGGGATGGTTTAGCCGCGGGTATGGGTGGTTTTGGTAGGCTTGTATTATAGTACATGGACGACGAAATAGGTTAATGCAAAGCGATCATTGAAGAGGAAAGCTTAAAGATTGCTGAGGGCTGTAAAAGAAATATATGGAGTTGATAGTCGAGTAATGAGAAATAATGTTAAGGTCAAGTTGGACAAGTGGTATAGAGAAATATCAAGTATAGGTATGGGATATTAGAATCTTCGGTGAGAGCCAAGGCGTGAGTTATTAAGAATTTGCTCAAGTTAAGGATTATGGGGCATAAGTGAAGGTCTAGAAGAAAGAAATCCTAGAGATAAGGAGTTTGAGGTACATCGAAAGAACATAAGAACAGTAGTGAAAGGTACTCAGCAGAAGTATTACAGAACTAGGACTTAGAAAAAGGAAAGAGGGAGATTAAGTAGCCAGCAGAGGTTAGAGACAAAAAGATAAAGTTAGTATCATCTTCAGACGTCGCGCAGTTAAGGAGACCACGAGTTAGATGCCAGAGAGGATTCGAGGACGAATCCTATTTAAGGGGAGAGAATTTGTAACAACCGGTAGTTCTTACTACTGCCTACAGTGATACCGTTACGTACGAGACGAAGGCATGTAAAATAAATTAGGATGAGACTCAAATATACTTATGAAATGAATTTAGAGAAGAAGAAGAAGAGAAGAAGAAGAAGAAGAAGAAGAAGAAGAAAAAGATAAGAAGAGAAAAGATTTGGAAAAGAAGCTGGCAACCTTTGAGGAGTTTAAAAGAAAGAAGAAAACTAAGAGAAAAGAGATTGATGCCAGGATACTAAGAGGTAGCTCACGCCGTGAATCGCTCTCGATTTACCATAGCACAGTGAGTGGACACTTTTCCTTTAAACTGATTTTCATTTCATTATCATTGTTTCAGACTTATATTTTCATGTTTTAGGGCGTTAGAAGAATTATTTACAGTTATTTTTTAAACAGTTATGTTTTGAGATAGTAAAGATTTCTATAAGCTTTGTTTACAGATTTCAGATTTAAAGTATGATTTTCATATTTTTCGGGGCATGAGGTAAAAACTCACCCCAGTATATAACTATTACAGAGATACAGTTGGAATTGACGGATACATAGAGCATGTGCACATGTG
>SKCR01036610.1:0-58227 GCA_019454045.1 Zanthoxylum bungeanum
CGACAAAAAGAAACTGTCACACTTTCAGATCCAGCCTAAACGTTCGAAAAGTCACGTCTAGCTGACGACTTTAAACTTAGCGCTCGCAGGGAGGCAACCCATGCAATTTGTGTATATATGGTGTGATTTAATTTTGTGTGTTTAGTTTTTGCAAATTAAGATGGAAGAAGCTCTCGCAAATCTTCACAAGCAATTTTCTTCTCTCCCTCAAAAATCTCTGATGAAAGTTACAAAGCTCGCTTGGAACGAATGAGACTATTGATGAACAAAGGTATTCCTACTGATATGTTGGGTAATTGAAGCACGAATTGTTAGCAGGTGAGTCTTCTGACTCTTGTATTCACATCTGCCTGGATTTGGAAGAAGCACCTATGCAAAGAAACGTAGAGCTAAGCAAATGGGTGTTTGTTTCAAATGTGCACGTTGGAATTGTAATACTCGTTGTCGTTCTTTAGGAATGGTGTCTGATAATCGAGAAGACAAAATTAAATTCATTAGGGATGGCTTGAGTAAGGAGTCTTTAGATGATCTATCTTCGACTCTTGAGACGCATCCCAGTGGATATGTTCATATAGCCATTCGCCAATTACATACACAATTTCTAAAAGAAAGACAACAGTTAAGTCTTGGGAATCTGACTCAAAAGACCCTGTTTTCCAATTTATAAGAAAATTGGATGGGAAGCTTGTCCCTGACGCATAGACGTCAATCAAGCCGTACTTTTCTTGTAAATATTATATCTCTTTGTCTTTTCTTAATAATTGTGATTTGTTTTGTTGTTCTTTTATTTTCTCCGACAGGATCCAGACCTTTTTGACTATCACGATATTATTCGCTACTAATCGTCCTCTGGAAGATACTTGTGTTATTTTTACTCACCCTTTTCAGGTACTATAAATTCAGCTCGTCAATGCACTTTTGAAGGCATCCTGATTTGAGAAAGAAATACATAAAAATATGGAAGCCACTTCAAGAAGACGAGTTGAAAACATTTGTGTGTTTTGCGGTAGTAGTGTTGGTACTAAACCACAATACATAGAAGCAGCACAGGAATTGGGTCGAGTCTTAGCTGCAAGGAATATGCACTTAATATATGGCGGAGGCAATCTTGGATTAATGGGGATCGTTTCAAAGGCTGTACAGGAAGGAGGCAGTCATGTTTTGGGAATCATCCCAAAACCCTTGGCAGAGGCAAATCTTATTGAACATCAAACGGAGAGGAACTGATCGTGCTAGGTATGTCTGAACGACTGGTAGAAATGATTAACCGTGCTGATGCTTTTATTGCTTTGCCAGGTGGCTTGGGTACATTGGAAGAAATTTTTATTGTACTATCTTGGGCGAACCTGAACATACACCAGAACCAATTGGGCTGTACAATGTTGATGGATTTTATGATTTTCTTTGTGTGTTTCTTGATGATGCACGGAGGAAATGGGTTCATATCAAAACCTTTAAAAGAACTTCTATTTACTGCCAGAACCGCTCCGGATCTAATTGACCAACTCATAGCATATGAACCACAAATTGACCCTATCATTTCAAAGATAAATTGGTCTGGGGACGATCGTGGTAAGAGACGTCGGGTTAATCTGGATCTTAACCTTTAAATTCCTGTAGAATTTCAGTTAACCAGGTATTATCGTCTAAACTCTTCTTCTACTGTTTAAGACATTGGGGACAATGTCTCATTTAGGTTTGGGGGAGGGAATTAGCTCATTAATATCTTGTTTTTAGTTGTATGTTGTTTTTATTTTTAGTTCAAAATTTTTCGAAAAATACAAAAAAATTGAAAAATTTTCAAAAATTACAAAAAATATTGTGTTTTTTGTGTTTTTGTTTGACTAAAAAGGTGAAATTGGTAAGAGATAGCCGAGTAAGGAGTTTCCACTCCTGAGACGTATCTCAAACCTATTTCGAAACAAGTTAATTTTTGTTTATTTCCTTTTAAATTATTTAATTTGTGAATTCTCCTTAAAACGGACTAAAAGGAATCTTCATATGTTCAGTTAGCAGATATTATCAACATATATAGTAACATACAGACATGAGCTAAAATTAAAAAGTTTGTAATATTCAGTGCTCTAGTTTAATTGGAGGAAGCATCTCAAAAAGCAATGGAGTAAAAAAAAAAAAAAAAAAAAAAAAACGTCTGAGATCCGAGTTATTAAGTCTATAAGGGTGTTTTAACATCTAGTGCCCTAAAACCAACTGGTTTGGGAGTCACTGGCCCAAAGCTCGTTACATGGATCAAAGATGCTGCAAAAATATATATATCTGAAATCTGAGTAATTAAGTCCGTAGGGGTGTCTTAACACCTGGTGCCCTAAAGCCAACTGGTTTGGGAGCCACCGACCCAACACTCGTTACATAGATGGAAGATATTGTATATAAATAAAAAATAGAGAAAAATCAAAGAAAAAATCAGAAAAATGAGAAAAATTATTCCATTGCTATAAAAAAGGTGTGAAATCTGATAGAACTTTAGGACAAAAATATTACTCTCTTATCAACTGCACTTATGACTGTTGTGGGCAAAAATGAGTGATTAATATTTTGTTGGCTTGGCTGTGTATATGGAGAATGGTAAAAACAATCGGAGATTTTACTTATTCAGTAATTTAAAATAAAACAAAACAACTAGTAACTTGGAGTAGAAGTTTCACCTGATTAGTCACTAACATCTTTATTCTCTTTTCGCTTGTCTTTTTGCTTTTGTGTGCATTAGTTTAAACTAACTTTTTACTTTTGTAAAAATGTTTTGGGTATCATTGCTGTAAACCCTCACGAGACTACAACTCGTCCACTAGGGACACCTAGGGGTTTAAAGGCTTGTTGCATATGCTAAATGCAACCGTGATCCCTACGAAAGTGGCTTAGTTTAATTTTATTTTATTTTTTATTTTGCTCGAGGACTAGCAAATTTTAGGTTTGGGGGTGTGATGAGCGGAAATTATATCAATATTTACCGCCCCTTTTACTTAATATTTTGTTTAGTTTCTCGGGTTTGATGAACGTTTTGATATGTTTTATTTTATTTTGCAGATAAAATAATATCGGGTCTCAATGAAATCATTTAGGATGAAATATGGGTCAAATAATGGCAATTATTGGACTTGATATTTTAATTTTGGAGATTGGAAATTTGAAAGGGCGTTTTTGACGAAGTGCAGTTTTGGAAATTCCAATTTTGCACATCTGTCGTATTTTGGGCATAACTGTTTACTCAGATATCGGATTGAGCTGATTCAAGTTCCAGATTAAAGAAGATTCAAAGATCTACAACTTTTAAAGAGAAAATATTTTCCAATTCTGATGATTTGAAGACCGAAATTGATGAACCATCCAGAAGTGTGTGGAGTGTAATTATTAAAAGTCATTATCAATCATTTTCAAAGCAAAATATTAATTAATAAATAATTAATAAAAATTATCAAATCACCACCAAACAAGATAAGCAATTAGTGGAGCAATTATGGATTTGGGTAGTAATTAGTGGAGAAGTTAATAATGGATTTGGTGGAGAATTTGATGGATGATTTGATGGAGGCAAAATTTTGCCTATAAATACCAAGCCATTTCATTTGTAAAATTCATACTTTCTTCTTTGAAATTCTTAATGAATAAATAAGAAGATTGTATCTAGTTTGTTTATTTTTAGTTTTCAGTAATTAATTTTCAGTTTCGCACTTTCTTTTCTTTACTTTTCAGTTTTTACTTTCCGCAATTTACTTTTACGCACAGTACTTTTCTTTTCTTTAATTTTTCAGTTTTTACTTTTCAGTAATGAGGAGGTAATTTCCCCAGCTAGGGTGAAAGGTAATTCTTTTACTATTTCTATTTAGATTAATCTCCCTTAAATATAATATATTCACTATTTAAAATATTGACTTAAAAAGGATACCGCCAGATTGGTCGGTTGGTAATTCATTTTAATCTGATTTAAACCTGACTAATAAAGGATACCGCCAGATTGGTCGGTTGGTAATTTAATTTTGGTTCCGCCTTTATGGCTGGTTGGACTTAATTTGACTTAATCAGGTTACCGCCTATATGGCTGGTTGGAAAAAGAATCACAAGTTTATATATTATTTTATATGGGAGATATCTAAATTAGTAGTAGTAAAAGTAATTCCTTTTACCTTAGCATTTTATTTTATGTAATTTACTTTTCAGTATTTACTTTACCGCATTTTTACTTTATGTCTTTTATTTTCAAGTTTTTACTAGCCCTAGTTATGTGTTGCAACTAATTAGTTATCTGGGGTTGTGATGAAATCTAATATCACCATTTTATAAGGGTTAGATTATAGCTTGGGTAATATAAAGATTTATTTATTGAGTCTTAAACTTAATGCTTTTTCATTAACTGGCCATTAATAAAATTGATCTGGTAAATCTAAAATGAACTAGACATAGGGATTTTAGGTTTCAGCCTAAGACTCAATAGCCCACGATCTTCCTTGAGGATAGATAACCCTTTAATAGATTCCTTACAGGATAGGAATATACCTGTCGGGCGGGGGTAACCATAATTGGAACTTAAACTTAATGAATCCAGATAATTTGGTTGACATAGACATATGATTCAATTGGGTTAACTGGGTATTTGTGTCTGACCATCGACAGAGGCTTACACATAATTTAGTGTTCCAGGTTAATAAATCAATATATTACCCAACTTTAAGATAACCACTTCATCTTTAAAATGATATTGGAAGAAATCACAACCCTAGATAGTTTTTAATATTGAATTTTCTTAAAACCTATTTTCGACTATTTTATTTACTTGCTTTTAAATTTAGAATCGTCACTATTTCAAATCAATCAATCAACTTGTTAGATATTAGTAATCATTTGACCTCATAAAATTAATAGTTTAGATATTAAGTCCTCGTGGGATCGATATTTTTATACTACTTGAACGATACGTGCGCTTGCGTTATACGTGTGTGTTTACGCCGGTCAGCACCAACCCTAACAATTTCTCCCACTTGGTCTAGTGCCAATCCATGGTACCCTATACATATCTTAATATGTATCGCATACTCATGGCTCTCAAGAGCTCTCCAGCACTCAAAAGGAAGGCAACAACAAGTAACCTTGCTTTAGCAAATCGAGTCTGTCCAACAAACCAAAACGTTTTCCTTAGCCAGCATCATTCATATTTTGTAGAATCCGAATTCCAAATCAATATATTGGACAATTATGACCCATAACATCACTATTTGTACAGAACATTGTGTTGTTGTACAAATTAACTATGTGACAAAGGAAATTGCTCTTTTATCATTTGTAATTGGATTACCGAAAAATATAAATGATAAAAGTCCATATGATTAGTACCAGATTAATAAGATATGAGACAGTATTAATCCACAAAGGTTTAATCATTAAATATCCCTAGTCGTAGTATTATCGAGACTTGATATCGATAATGCGAAATAGACTAGTATTACACTTGTGCGTGTTATGGAAGCGTAACGACATAGTTCTCATATATTTGGGTATTGGATACTCATGCAAGTGTAATAGGAGGTTCTGTTTACCAATGGTACAGAAATAGCTTCGTTCTGGATAGACCCCTCGGAATCCCATTGGTAGTATGACTGTTTGTCTATGGGAATCTGAATCCGGGTAGGTGTATTTGGTCTTAACCTGAGACTTGCATCGCTAATACTTGCGACAATCAATATACTTTGGTTTTGGTCGTCTGGGGCTTTAACAGGTTATGTGTACGCCTCTTCTGGGTATACTGAGAATCGTAGTGTATTGGGTGTGATGTCAAGATGGAAGTATCACTCCAGTCATATGGAGATGATGATCACGTAGGATACGGAACTAGTACTCTTAGTACTACAGTCATCGGGATAATATGACTAGGTCATGATTATCAGATTATAGAGACTAGTTACCAGAGATCCGTTATATGCTTCGTACGTGGCAGACACAATTCCAGCCCTAGGCCTAGCATGTGATATCGATACTGGATCGCAATACGCAATACTACGTATAGTACGTTTGACATAAATTATATATTCCTTAAAGAATATTTCTGGAGAATTGGGTAGGCACGACACTTTGCTAGAAGCCAACCATGTCTTGTAAATCGGTAGGAACGTGGTACCGGGTACGCACGTGTTCGGATAGTCCGACAACCGAATTTACTGCCAACATATCCAGGGATCTCATGGGTCGCTTCCCGAAGATTCACCGATGACGTTTGACTCGAACATAATTAATCTGGGATTAATTATAAGAGAGAGAAAATTAATCCAGGATTAATTACGGCAAGAATTTATCTAGGATAAAATTCAATTAAAATATAGAGAACGATTAATTTGGAATTAATCGATTAAAATAATATATTCGATATATTAAATGAAATTAGATTTCATAATGGAATTAAAATTAGATTTTAATTCGGGCGAACAAATTAATTTAGAATTAATTCACGAGCGACTTTAATAGTAATTTTGCTAGGCATAATTATTTAATTAAATTTGATTTGATTAAGTCGCAATGAAAAATTCGTGAATTCGGAATTAACGAACCCGAGCCCGAAATGTGTTTGCGGGCCCATTCGGATTTTGAATTAAAGTGGGGCCCAAACAAGTCACATCACCTAGTCAATTTTATCAACTTTTGGTTGATAGAAGTTGGTGGAATTTTGGTAACTTGTTTCTTACACAAACTTGATAAGGTGAAAGAAATTTTACTAACTAAAGTTTTGGTATATGTCTTTGATTTTTGAAATCATTTTTACTTAGCACAATTTGCACTCTCTCTTTCATGGCCTTGGGCGTGACTCTCCATCTCCATTTCTCACAATTACCGTGAGTTACATAAGACCAAAGGGAAGTTTTTGTTGCAAATTTCTTCATTAGCTAGCACTTAAAGAGTCAACAAAGGTGATAGGGAAACTACTCCCAAGAGTTTGGAATTCAAGAATCAAAGCTTGGAGCTCATCATTCATACAAAGGAGAGCTTGGAGCACAAGACAAAGGTTGGAAAATTTTTGTTATCTCTACATTCCATTGCCGATCAATGTGAGTATATTTTCCGCAACTTACTTTGATTATTCACACGACTTTTTTGCTTAATGATCTTGGATTTTGTTCATAGAGAACCCAACAATGGTATCATAGCGTATTTATGCATGAAATTGAATTAAAAAATTCTTAATCTTGAATTTGGGTATTTTTGATTTGAGCATGATTTAATCAAATTGTTTGTTTGAGTATGCTTAGATAATGATAAATTAGAGTTATGCATGATCAATTTTATGAAAAATTAATTGGATTAATTTTCCCCAAATCTATATGCTTGGCCGAGAGTTTGGACCTTTTAAAGTCATGGTGATTTTTGAATTTTAGACAATTGGATGTGTTTAAAATGCATGAGTATATTGATTTGTGATTTAATTGGATTGAATTCAAAATCGGATATAAAAATCTCATGATTGCCGTGACTTAGTGAGCATGAAATGAGATTGATTTTGTTTCAATAATGTTGGACATGTATTGATAATATTAAAGCATGATTAATTATGTAAATTGGTATTTTGGAAATGTTAATTTAAATAATTAATTATGGCTAAACACTTTAATTAATTAAATTGAGAAATTTGGAATATTAGAATTTAATTTAAGTAGGTTTAATTTGGAATTGGGCTAAAATTGTTGTATTTGGGCCTTATGGGCTTGGTTGGGCCAAGTTGGTTTAGGACAATTGGATTGGATCCAAATTTGGCCTAAAACCATTCCATTAAGTCCAAATATAAAAATGGGCCTTTAAATAATTAATTGGGCCTAATGGGCTAAAATTAATTTTGTGGCAAATGGTGATTCATTATTGGGCTTTGGTTGCCAAAGTCCATGCCTTAAGAAATTAATTGGAAGCCCATTGGACTTTAATTAAATTGACATTGGATGTTAATTGGGCTTTGAGACCCATAAAGATTGGATTTGGAATCCAAGTCTAAAATGCACTATTGAAAGTGTAATTATTTAATTTGGAATTAAATAAAGAATTATTATTGAATACAAAATAAATTGGATTTAAAATTGTAGTTCGATATAATTCAAGAATACGCACTTGGAGTACTTATTCTTAAACGAGTTGGACTCGCGCAAATCAAATTGTTGTTTGAACATTGGATGATCACTTTATTCAAAGATTAATTAATTGGATTAGATTGATTGAATAACATGCTTTGTGTGAATAATGTATATCAGATGGATATTAGATGGGTGAGGGCAATTTTGGAAATTGTTGTAATAAATTTAGAATTTATTAAATTGGACCTGCGTGTCCAGCCTTTATCTCTCGATTCTTTGTAATTCTCTTCTCACCAATTCCCCTCAATGTAATGAGATTTCTTTAAAAGTATTATGTAATTGGGTAGAAGTTAGAATAGTGCTAGCCGGGGAGAGGAAATAGAGTGATTTGTTCTAGGAACAATTTGTGAGATATCCATCCGCATATCATTATTAATTTATTTTTCGCACCTTATTATGCTTTTAGAATGCATGTTTAATGGTGTATGATGAGACCTAATCAAAGATAATTAATTGATTGCCAATTACGTGAAAAACCCTCAATAAATATTAAGTGATTTCCTTCCATTGAGTGATTCTCTCTCAAGATCCAAGATTGGCACTGGTTTGTTGGTCAAAGTCAAGACCTTTGTCCATCGCGGATGTGTTTGAATCATGAAGGCTTTGTTCCATATCATACGCCTTGGGCAAGTTGTGATTTGTTGGCCAAAGTCAAGGTCACTTCTTGTTCATCGGCCTCGATTACGAAGCTTTCCCACTATCAATGGGTTGCGATTAACTAGAATCATTAAGCTTGTTGAGCCAAAGCCAAAGCCAAAGCTTAGTTGATTCAGAGGAAAAAAGGTTAGGAAATTTATTGGATATATTTACATATATTGGATATATGTTTAGGACTTGGAAGTCTACCTACTGGATCTAGGAATTGGATGAGATCTAATTGATCTTAGAGATCTACCTAGTTAAGTATCATACAATTTGTTGGCCAAAGTCAAGATTATGTGTTATTTAACGGGATCCTAGCCCACTAGGAAACTAGGTTTCCCGAGTACTCCACAGAGGGTTAGAGGCTCACCGAAAAATAGTGGGAGGCAAGTATTAAATTTGCAATTTCGTTTAGATACTTACCAATACGCGCTCATTTCATTTTTCTTCGTCATTTAAATGTAAACATATTAGTAGGACTAATATTTAATTGTTGTTTTAATTTAATAGTTGGACTGTATTCAAACTACTTCATTTGTAGTTGGTTATATAATTGGATTATAGTAATCAATACATTTGAAAATAACCGATCAATTGTAGTTGATTATATAGTTAGACTATAGTAATCATTATATTCAATTGTACCCAAAATTGTTGATTGGATAGTTGGACTATTGGAATCAAGATAACTGAAAGATTAGCGTTTAAAACATAATCCTGGGTGAAAATGTCTTTAAGCGGTTTCAATTTTCAAATTGGGAATAGAACCTCAGGATAGTCATGGGAGCCAAGAAGTTACTTTATTTGATAGAGTGACATATCGGGCCTGAGCCAGGAGTTGAGCAAATAGTGGAGCATGAGCTTTGGAAGACTCATGGTGATGATAACTTTTGTGCTCAATCTGTTATGCTTGCCGCAATGACTCCTTAATTTATTCGTCAGAACTAAGGATTAGATCCTTATAGTATGATATTGAAATTGAAGGATCTTCATAGATCTATTCTTAGATCTTAGAAGTACTAATTGCAAAAGAAAATTCTTAGAGAGTTAATGGCTATGCTCAAGGAGACAGAGCCAGAGCTTGCAAAAGGGCAAGAAGCGCAATGCGCATCTTACTTCAACATCCCAGAAGGTCAAGGCTTGGCTGAAGGCTTCTAGGGATATGAAAAAGGGGCAAAGGCAAAATCATCATATCTTCTAGGAAGACAAATGACATATCCCAAGATGTCTGCCTAAACTGTGGCAAACGGGGTCACTGAAAGCGTGACTGCCGTATGGACAAAGGCAGACATTAAGGAAGTGAAGACGGGGAAGGCTCCGACTTCAGATATATTTGTTATAAACATGTCCACTACTAGTTTTAAAATTGGATTTTGATTCTGGATGTGGTATGTACATATGTACGGATGTGCGGGATCTGCTAATTAGTAGGAGACTGACTTCAGATAAGATCGTTCTGCGAGTCGAAAACAGGACGAGAGTCACTATTTTAACCGTAGAAACCTAATTTTTGGAACTGCCATTTGGGTATGTACTTAAATTAGGAAACTGTTCTAATGTACCTAGTTTGACTAGAAACATTATCTCTATATCTAGTATAACCTGTTGCGGGTATATCTTTATATTCTAGAACACTAAATGTTTTAGTTTATAAATATGATATTGAGATAAACACATTAGAAGTGCATAACAGTATTTATATTTTGAATATAAATTAATCTCATACATATAACATGACAAACAAATAGCTCAAACTGAATTAATCAGATGAGACTTATTTGTGGCATTGTTGTCTGGGACACATTAACAAGAATCGTATATCCACACTTTCGAAGAGTGGGTACTAGGTCATATTTGATTCTAATTCAAATGATGTCTACGAATCTAGTTTATTAGGCAAAGTTCCTAAAACACCGTTTACTTGGTAAAAGTGCAAGTGCCACCGATCTGTTAGCCCTCGTTCATTGTGATGTAAGTGAGCCCATGTCTAGCTAGGCTAGAGATGAATATGAATACTTCGTAACCTTTACGGATGTGGCATCGCGTTACGGTTATGTGTATCTTATGAAACACAAGTCAGGAACTTTTGAGTAATTCAAATAGTTGCGACACAAAGTAAGAAAACAAACCGGTAAAAGTATTAAAAAACATTACAGTCGGACCATAGTGTAAAATATTTAAAAATATGAGTTTCAAGATTACGAGAAAGAGTATGGTATTCTTTCACAATGGACTCCTCCCGGGACACCTCAATTTGACGGTGTGTCCGAACAGAGAAACCGAACTTTGTTGCACATGGTAAGGTTAATGATGAGTCCCTATGAGCTACCAATTTCCTTCACAGGATATGCATTAAACAGTGCATTACTTATTTTGAATAAGGTTCCATGAAAATCTGTTAGACAGACTTCATATTAGATATGAACGGGAAAGAAACCGGGTTTCTCATTCCTGAAGATTTGGGAATGCTGGGCATACGCTAAATGTTTGGATGATACGAAACTAGAACCCAAATCGGATAAGTGTCTATTTGTAGGTTGTCCTAAGGAAACCAAAGTATAGTACTTATTCAACTCACAAGAGAATAATGAAATTGTTGCTCTCCATGCGGTTTTCCTAAGAGGAATTCCTATATGCAGTGGTAAGTGAGAGGAAAGTAAAACTCGATGAGAATCAGAGTAATATTGTTCCTAGCACCAAATCCTCACGGAACACCAACAGTTCATCAGGGATGAAACTGTACCAATAACCTTCGAATACACAAGAATCACGTCGGTCGGAGAGAGTCAGAAAACAACCTGGGAGGTATGGGTTTCTGATCTCACCTCATGTAGATGTCGATCTTATTGAGGAAGACAAACAGACTACGTATGAGGAAGTGATACAAGGTATTGACTCCTTTTATGGCAAAGTGCCATGAAGTTCGAAATAGATTCCATGTATACCAACCAAGTTTGGACACTGGTTGATGTACCGGAAGGCATTGTGCCTATTGGTACTATATGAGTCTTCAAGGAAGACATACATGGATGGCAACATACAAATGTACACAGCTAGGCTTGTACAGAAAATGGTATCGTCAATGACATAGTGTCGACTCTGACGAAACTTTTTCACCTGTTGCCATGATTAAATCCATTCGGATAATGCTTGCTAATGCTGCATATTTCATTTATGAAATATGGCATATGGACGTCAAAATCGCTTTCCTTAAACGGAAACCTTTTGGAGGATGTTTATAAACATCCTGACGGTTTTGTCGTACCAAAACGTGCAAACAAAGTTTGCAAGTTATATCGATCCATTTATGGATTGAAGCAAGCATTGTGTTCTTGGAACTAGCGTTTTGATGTAATCATAATGGTATATGATTTAATTCAAAACGAATATAATTCTTGTGTATATAAGAAGGTTAGTGGGAGCGCACTGACAATGATTGTCCTATATAATGATGACATATCATTTCTTGGAAATGATATTCCCATATTAAATAATCGGTGAAAGCTTAGCTTTCATTAAAATTCTCTGTGGACTACTTGGGAGAGGCAACCTTTATTCTAGGAATAAAGATCTATTGGGATAGATCTGAAAGTTGTTGGCACTCTCCGAGAACTCGTACATTGAAAAGATGTACTTGACCTGGTGTCACATATGCTTTGAGCATATGGAGTCACAATCAGGCCAATTACAGGTGATGGTCGCTGGATTGATGTTAAGAATATCCTTAAGTATCTTAGATGAACTAAGGATGCTTTCTTAAGTTATAGAGAAGGAGAAATTGAAGTGACTGGGTTCACCGTTGCAAGTTTCCTAACCGACAAAAATGACTATAAGTCATAATAAGGGTACTATATAGTTTGAATAACGGAATAGTGAGCTGGAAATATTCCAAGCAAGATACTGTTGCCGAATAAATAACAAAAACGGAACATTACTGCAGCTGAAGCAGCAATAGAAGCACTTGGATCTATATAATCCTAATTGGATTAGGAGTAGTTCTGTTAGCAGTTGAGCTAGGCTACATCACAGGCTAAGGAACCACGGTCTCATCAATGATCCAAGTATATACTTCGACTATTTTATCTGATTCGCCGGATCATACATTGTGGTGATGTGATGATCGAATAAAACGCATCAGATGATAACATTGTAAATCCGCTGACGAAAGCTGTTTCTTAGCAGAAGTTTGAGCGACCCGTACATAGTTCAGGTGTAGGACACTAGAGTGATTAGCTATAGGCCAAGTGGGAGATTGTTGGACAATTATGACCCATAGCATCACTATTTGTACAAAACATTGTGTTTTTGTACAAATTAACTATGTGACAAAGAAAATTGCTCTTTTATCATTTGTAATTGGATTACCGACATACATAAATGATAAAAGTCCATATGATTAGTACCAGATTAATAAGATATGAGACAATATTAATCCACAAAGGTTTAATCATTAAATATCCCTAGTCGTAGTATTATCGAGACTGGACATCGATAATGCGGAATAGACTAGTATTACACTTGTGCGTGTTATGGAAGTGTAACGGCATAGTTCTCATATATTTATTGGATACTCATGCAAGTGTAATAGGAGGTTCTGTTTACCGATGGTACGGAAATAGCTTCGCTCTAGATAGACCCCTCGGAATCCCATTGGTAGTATGACTATGTGTCTATGGGAATCCGAATCCGGGTAGGTGTATTTGGTCTTAACCCGAGACTTGCATCGCTAATACTTGCGACAGTCAATATACTTTGGTTTTGATCGTCTGGGGCTATAATAGGTTCTGTGTACACCTATTCTGGGTATACTGAGAATCGTAGTGTATTGTGTGTGATGTCAAGATGGAAGTATCACTCCAGTCATATGGAGATGCTGATCACGTAGGATACGGAACTAGTACTCATTAGTACTGCAGTTATCGGGATAATATGACTAGGTCATCATTATCCGATTATAGAGACTAGTTACCAGAGATCCGATATATGCTTCGTACAGGGCAGACACAATTCCAGCCATAGGCCTAACATGTGATATCGATACTGGATCGCAATACGCAATACTACGTATACTACGCCTGACATAAAATATATATTCCTTAAAGAATATTTCTGGAGAATTGGGTAGGCACGTCACTTTGCTAGAAGGCAACCATGTCTTGTAAATCGGTAGAACGTGGTACCGGGTACGCACGTGTTCGGATAGTTTGACAACTGAATTTACTGCCAACATATCCAGGGATCTCATGGGTCGCTTCTCGAAGATTCACCGATGACGTTTGACTCGAACACAATTAATCTGGGATTAATTAGAAGAGAGAGAAAATTAATCCAGGATTAATTACGGTAAGAATTTATTTGGGATAAAATTCAATTAAAAGAGAGAGAACGATTAATTTGGAATTAATTGATTAAAATAATATATTCGATATATTAAATGAAATTAGATTTCATAACAGAATTAAAATTAGATTTTAATTCGGGCGAACGAATTAATTTAAAATTAATTCGCGAGCGACTTTAATAGTAATTTTGCTAGGCATAATTATTTAATTAAATTTGATTTGATTAAGTCGCAACGGAAAATTCGTTAATTCAGAATTAACGAACCCGAGCCAGAAATATGTTTGCGGGCCCATTCGGATTTTGAATTAAAGTGGGGCCCAAACAAGTCACATCACCTAGTCAACTTTATCAACTTTTGGTTGATAGAAGTTGGTGGAATTTTTGTAACTTGTTTCTTACACAAACTTGATAAGGTGAAAGACATTTTACTAACTAAAGTTTTGGTATATGTCTTTGATTTTTGAAATCATTTTTACTTAGCACAATTTGCACTCTCTCTTTCATGGCCTTGGGCGTGACTCTCCATCTCCATTTCTCACAATTGCCGTGAGTTACATAAGACCAAATGGAAGTTTTTGTTGCAAATTTCTTCATTAGCTATCACTTAAAGAGTCAACAAAGGTGATAGGGAAACTACTCCCATGAGTTTGGAATTCAAGAATCAAAGCTTGGAGCTCATTATTCATACAAAGGAGAGCTTGGAGCACAACACAAAGGTTGGAAAATTTTTGTTATCTCTACATTCCATTGCCGATCAATGTGAGTATATTTTCCGCAACTTACTTTGATTATTCACACGACTTTTGTGCTTAATGATCTTGGATTTTGTTCTTAGAGAACCCAACACAATATGACTCAGACGCTATATCAGTATTGTGCTATAGCTACTGAGTTGTCTATGTACTTACAGATCAAATCTAAATACTTTGCAGACAACCGCAAGCACTACACTATTAAAAAAACTTCTAATCTATGAGGTCACTATGCAAACTTCATAAGTCAATACTTCATAAGTTACAATTGATTCCACTAGTACAGTAGAATCAATGGTGACACTCATACTGCATCTTTTCTGACTTTATATATGACATAGACCATCTATTGTCATAATTAGGATCAAAACTAATCTGACCTTATGGTTGGAGACTAAATTCTCCATGTATGAGAAACTTGTTCTTAATATCTCAAAGATCTCAAAGAACATGTTTCTAGACTCATCATATGGTCTGCTGTATATCAAAATAACTGGTAACAATTACGATTAAACTGATATCTTTAATCGCACATAGTACAGTATTTATCACGCCATCATCCTATGATGCATAATATTGACTAGACATTCTAATAAATATCTCTTTCGACAAAGGAATCATCCTATACGAACGGTGAATACTATATACATAAAAGACACGTTAACTGTCAAACAGTTATACTAACTGTCATACATATAGTCTTAATGTGTTCTTTATTAGATCATATCTAATACGCGACTAATGTGAGTATTTCACAAGTCTCTTAGTTTATATCTAATAAAAAACTTTATATCAAATATAACAGAGACTACTCCAACTACTTTCACGGAGAAAAGAAGACTTAAGGATATATAATTCTAGAAAGAAATTTGTACGCTCACACTGACCCTACTGACAAATATGTATTCTCTATATTTCGATAAAACCAGACAATCTGACTGATATCAAAATCAGAGAACACGAATTTCCGAAAAGCTTATTTGAGTCTACAATAGGCTCTATAAGCGAGTATATCAAACTGTGATCTTAGCAGAATACAAACTCTAGGGCCATTCTAGAATGAATTCTTCAAACAAAGAAATCACTACGGATCTCTCATTCGAAGAAATCACTCAAGAACGTCATTTTGCATTCTTTAGCCAAAATACATAGTTTAATATAAACATTAACCAACAGATCCTTAATTTTTCAATCAGTACAACAATAGACAAGCTTCCTCAGAATCTACAATAGACTACTGAGTATAACATTTATGACTGTCTTACTATAAAGGTCAAACCTTTATCAAGCTCACTATGCTTTTGCTGCGAAACAATTTGCACATCTTATGAACTATTCATAACGAAAGTCTAATCAAGTTCAAAACTTAATCTGTTGGAGTTTCTAGGTCCATAGGATCGAATACAAGCCATGAAATATGTGTGAAAACAAATCGAGAAAGTCGCAGAATACTTACATCGATCGGTTGAGCGACGCGGAGGCCATGAAGACACCAAAACTGCTCACTGCCTCACTGCAATGTGCGCCCACTGCTGCAGATTGGGTTTCTGTTTTGCGCCATTTCGGAGTCATCGAACAAGCTCCAAGCTTCGTCGAACGATTCCCAGCTCATGGGTGAGCTTCCCTATCACCTTCGCATTGATCCCGGAGTGTGCTAGCACTCTCGATTTTGCCACAAAATCACACTTGCTCCCCTAATTTCCTTTGCTTCCATCGGCAGTTCACTGCCTCAAGAACAAGAAGAAATGCGTGAGAGAGGAAGGAGAAATGGTGAGAGAGAGAAGTGAAAGTGTGTTGGAAAATTGGTTTTAATTTGCTTATATATTTTCTACAAATAATAAAAGCAAATACACTTCCCTTTTCTTTCAAAAAGTCAAAGGAAGATATAAAAACAATATATGTCTTTCAACTTTCAAAAAGTTGATTTCCAACCACTCACATCAAGTCTTTTCAATCAATCAATCTAATCAATTGTCACATCACTCAAAGTGACATGATTTGACGCTTGATGTGACGCTAGACGCGACTAGCGATTTGACGCTTGATTTGACTTGCGTGCCGCACTCGAATTCGAAATGCGAATGCGCTCGCAAATAATCTCGGGCTCGGATTCGCTAATTCTAAATTAACGAATTTTCCGTCGCGTCGTAATTAAATGATTACGCCTAGCGAAATCACTATTCACTTCGCTAACGAATTAATTCTAAATTAATTCGGTCGCCCAAATTAAAATCTATTTTAATTCCGCGTCGAAATCTAATTTCATTTAATATATCAAATATATTAATTTACCGATTAATTCCAAATTAATCGTTATCTCTCTTTAATAGTATTTTATCCCAGATAAAATATCTCCGCAATTAATCCCAGATTAATTTTCTCTCTCATCTTATTAATCCCAGATTAATATAAGTGCGAGTCATACGTCATCGGTGAATCTTTGGGAAGCGACCCATGAGATCCCCGGATATGTTGGCAGTCAAATTGGTCGTCGGACTATCCGAACACGTAAGTACCTCGTACTACGTTTATACCGATTTACAAGACAAGGTTGGCCTCTAGCAAAGCGCCATGCCTACCCAATTCTCCGGAAATATCCTTACAGGAATAAAGGATCTGTATCAGGCGTAGTATACCGTAGTATTGCGTATTTCTGTCCAGTATCGGATGATCACATGCGAGGCCTGGGGCTGGTACAGTGTCTGCCCCGTACAAAGCATATATCGAATTACGAGCAACTAGTCTCTTTAATATCGGATAATCATGACTAAGTCATATTATCCCGACGGTTGAAACCTTATATAGAGAGCCAGTTTTGTATCCCTGCGCGATCATCAACTCCATATGACTGGAGTGACACTTCCGTCTCGACATCACACCCAACACACTACGATTCTCGATATACCCAAAATTGGCGTACACAGGAACCGGTTAAAGCCCTGGATGACCTCAACCAAAGTATATTGATTGTCGTATGCATTAGCGGTCTCAGGTTAAGACCAAATACACCTACTCTGATTTCGGACTTCCATAGACACGCAGTCATACTACCAATGGAATTCCGAGGGGTCTATCCAGAGCGAAGCTGTTTCCCGTACCATCGGTGAAACACAACCTCCTATTACACTTGCATGAGTATCCTATACCCAAATATATGAGAACTATGCCGTTGTGCTCTCACAAATGCGCACAAGTGTAATACTAATCTTTTACGCATTCATCGATGTCCAATCTTGATAATGCTCCGAATAGGGATGTTTAATGATTTATCCTTCATGGACTGATACTGTCTCATATCATTCTCCATCCAGGAACAAATCATAGGGACCTCTCATCATTTATATATCTAGGTGATCTAATAATAAATGATAAGAGTGCAATCTCATTTGTCACATAGTTAATTTGTACAACAACACCATGATCTGTACAAATAGTGACGCTATGGGTCATTTTTGTCCAACAATCTCCCACTTGGCCTATAGCCAGTTACTCGAGTGTCTAACACCCGAACTATGTACGGTTTGGCTCAATTGCTGAGAAAAGCTTTCGTCTACGGATTTTCATGATTATCATCTGATGCAATTTATTCGATCATCACATCGCTACGATGTATGATTCGAACGAATCAGATGAATATCGAAGTATCTGGATCGTTGATGAGACCATTAATTCTTTAGCCTGTGCTTAAGCCTAGCTCAGCTGCTAACGGAATTACATCTAATCTAATTAGATTTTTACATCGACCCAGAAGGTTTCTATTGCTGCCTCAGCTGCTGCAATAACCCGCGTTTGTTGTTTATTCGGTAACAGTATCTTGCTTGGAAGATTTCCAGCTCACTGTACCGTCATTCAAACTGTATAGTATCGTTTGCGACTTATAGTCGTCTTTGTCGGTTTAGGAAACTTGCAACAGTGATCCCAGTCACTTCAAGTTCTCCTTCTCCAGAGTATAAGAAAGCATCCTTAGTTCTCTAAGATACTAACGGATGTTCTTAACTTCAATCCAGTGACTATCACTTGGATTGGCCTGTTTGTGAATCCATATGCTCAAAGCGTATGAGACACTAGGTCGCGTACACTTTTAAATGTATGGTTTCTAGGAGAGTTTTCTCGAAAGCCAAGCTTTCGCCGATTATTTATTGGGAATATCATTTCCAAGAAATGACATATTATCATTATTTATAGGACAGTATTTTCAGTGCGCTCCCACTAACCTCCTTATATACACAAGAATCCTTTCGTTTGGATTTAAATCATACTCCATTATGATTACCTCAAAACGATAATTCCAAGAACCTATGCTTCCTTCAATCCAAACATGGATCGAATAACCTGCAAACCTTGTTTGCTAGTTTTGGTACGACAAAATCGTCAGATGTTATAAACATCCTCCAAAAGGTTTCCTTTTCAGGAAAGCGATTTTCCCGTAAAGCTGTCATGTTTCATAAATGAAACACGCAGCTTTAGCAAGCATTATCCAAATGGATTTACCGTGGCAACATTTAAAAGGTCGAATCGTAATCAACACAATGTTGATAACGATACCTTTCCGCTAAAAGCCTAGCTTTACACGTTGGTATGTTGCCTTCCATGTATGTCTTCCTTGAAGACTTATAAGTACCAATAGGCACAATGCCTTGCGGTACATCAACTAGTGTCCAAACTTGTTGATATACATGGAATCCATTTCGGATTCATGACACTTTGTCATAATAGGGAGTCGATACCTTGTATCACTTCCTCATACGCAGTCAGTTGGTATACTTCAATAAGATTAACATCTTTATGAGGTGAGATCAGAAACCCATACCCCAGGTTTGTTTTCTGACTCTCTCCGACTACGCGGTTCTTGTGTATATTCGAAGATTATGGTATAGTTACATCTTTGATGACCTATTTGTGTTCCATTAGGAATCGATGCCAGGAATAGTATTACTCCGATTTTCATCGAGTTTTACTATCCTCCCACTTACCACTGCATATCGGTATTCCTCTTAGGAAAACCACATGGTGAGCAACAATCTAATTG
Source organism: Zanthoxylum bungeanum (assembly GCA_019454045.1). Taxonomy (NCBI): domain Eukaryota; kingdom Viridiplantae; phylum Streptophyta; class Magnoliopsida; order Sapindales; family Rutaceae; genus Zanthoxylum; species Zanthoxylum bungeanum. Next base: position 19,887 of record SKCR01036610.1, read on the forward strand.
TTCTCTTGTGAGATATATAAGTACAATACTTATGGTATCCCTCGGATAACCTACAATTGGCATTTATCCAATTTGGGTTCTAGTTTGGCATCATCCAAACGTATGCCCAGCATACCTAAATTTTCAGTAATGTGAAACCTGGTTTCTTTCCTGTTTATATCTAATATGATATCTGTCAAACAGATTATAATGGAACCTTATTCTAAATAAGTTCTTGCACTGTCTAAGCGTATCCGTTGAAGGAAATGGTAGCTCAGAGCGACTAATGATTAACCTTATCATGTCTAATAAAATTCGGTTAATCCATTCGGACACACCATCAAACTGACGTGTTCCGGGAGGAGTCCTCATTGAAAGAATACTATACTCTTTCAAGTATACGAGAAACTTATTGCTTAAGTATTTTCCATTACGGTCTTACCGTGACAATTTAATACTTTAGCTGATCTGTTTGTCTATTTTGTGTCGAAACTGTGAAAGTTTCCGATTTATGTTTCAAAAGAAACACATAACCATAACGCAATGCCACATCCATACAGGTCACGAAATATTCATATCCACATCTAGCCTAGCTACACATGGGCCCACTTGCTTCACAATGAACTAGGGCTAGCAGATCAGTGGCATTTCCACTTTTACCAAGTAAATAGTGTTATAGGCACATTGCCCAATAAACTGGATTCGTAGACTTTATTTGAATAGGATCAAATCAGTCTGAGTACCCACTCTTCAAAAGTGTGGATATACGAGTCTTGTTTAATTGTGTCCCAGACAACAATGCCACAATTAGTCTCTTCTGATCAAATCAGTTAGAGCTATCTATTTTTCATATTATATTTTTGAGATTTATTTATATTCAAAATATAAATACTGTTATTCACATCTAATGTGTTTATCTCAATATCATCTTTATATAATGAAACACTTTAGTGTTCTAGAATATAAAGGTTTATCCACAATGGATTAAACACTAATATAGAGATAATGTTTCTAGTCAAACTAGTTACATTATAACAGTTCCTAATTTAAGTACAAACCCGAAGGGAAATTCTTAAACTTAGGTATCTACGGTCGAAACAGCGACTTACGTCCCGTTTCCGATTCACAGATTTATCTCAGCTTTAGGTCAGTATCCTACTCACAGTAGATTCTGAACATCAATACATATATTTTATGTACCATACTAAGTATTTTAAAATCCAATTTCAATACTAGTAATGGACATAATTTTGACAAACACATTCTTAAAGTCAGAGCCTTGCCCTTTATTTAATTCTTTCATGCCTGTCATATCCAAACAGCAGTCACTTTGGGATATGTCCTTTATCTTCCCAGAAGATTATAATGATTTTGCCTTTGCCCTTTTCAACACTCCAGAAGCCTTTTGCCAAGCCTCGGGTTTCTGGAATATCGAAGTAAGGTGCGCCTTGTGCTATTTGCCTAATTGCAAAGTTTGACTTTATCTCCTCGAGATTTGTCATTAACCCTCCAAGAGTTATTAATTTCAATTTTAATACTTCTTATATCTAAACATAGATTTATGATAAGTATATTCAGATTAAGCACTAAAGTTATCATCACATAAATCTTCTAAAGATTATGCTCTACTTATTTGCTTAAGTCTGAGCTTAGGCATAATAGGTTATTTTATCAAATAAAGTAACTTATATTTTTCCAGGACCATCCTGAAATTATTCCCAATTTGAAAATTAAGCCATTTAAATACATTTTCCCTAGGATTATGTTTTTAAATGTCAATCTTTCAATTTTATTTCTTGATTATAATAGTCCAACTATTTAATCAACGATTTCGGTACTATTTATTATAATGATTACAATAGTCCAACTATTTAATCAACTATAATTTAATAGATAAAATCAATTATATTGATTACTATAATCTAATTATAAAATCAACTATAAATGAATAGTTGGAATATATTAGTCCAACTATTTTAAACAACAATTTAAATATTAGTCCAACTAACTTTTAATTATTTGATGAATGATGTTTGATTGAGCGCGTATGGCGAGTAATTGAACGAGTATTGCAAATTCAATTCTTGCCTCCCACTATTTTTCGGCGAGCCTCTAACCCTCTGTCGAGTACTCGGGAAACCGCGTTTCCTAGTGGGCTAGGATCCCGTTAAATATCACACAATCTTGACTTTGGCCAACAAATTGTATGATAATTAACTAGGTAGATCTCTAAGATCGATTGGATCCAATCCAATTCCTAGATCCGGTAGGGGGACATCCAAGTCCGAAACATATATCTTATATACGCCAATACATCCAATGTATTACCTAACCTATTTCCTCTGAATCAACTAAGCCTTGGCTTTGGCACAACAAACTTAGTGATCCCAGTCAAGCGCGACCCATTGACCATGGAAGGCTTCGTAATCAATGTCGATGGACAAAGTGGTCTTGACTTTGGCCAACAAACCACAACTTGGACATGACACTGACATGTAACAAAGCCTTCGTGATTCAAACACATCTTCGACAGACAAAGGCCTTGACTTTGGCCAACAAACCAATGCCGTCTCGGATCTTGATTGAGAATCACTCAATGGAAGGAAAAACGCTTAATATTGTTTGAGGGTTTTTCGCGTGCAAATTGGCAACCGATTTATTATCTTTGTTAAGGCCTCATCATCATACACCATTAAACATGCATTCTAAACACATAATAAAGCGTATATGAAAAGTAATAATGATATGCGGATGGATACTTTACACAATTGATCCTAGATCAAATCTCTCCCTTTCTCTCTCCCGCTAGCACAAATATCTGCTTCTACCAGTTACACTACACTTCTAAAGAAACCTCATTTACATTGAGGGGAATAGGTGAGAAGAGAATACAAAGAATAGGAGGTGATAAGGCTGGACACGCATGTCCAATTAATAAATCAAATTTATTACAACAATTTCTAAAATTGCCCCACCCATCTAATATCCATCCGATATACATTATTCATGTATCGCAATCATGTATTCACACAAGCATGTTATCAATCAATCTAATCAAATTAATTAATCTGATAAATAGTGATCATCCAATGATCAAACAACGATTTGATTTTGTTCGAGTCAAACTCATTTTTGCGAATAAGTACTCAAAGTACGAATTCTAGAATTAAATTAAACTACACAATTAAATCCAATTCAATTTGTATTTAATTCTAATTCACTATTTAATTCCAAATTAAATATCACACTTTATTAATAAACCTTTTACGACTTAAATTCCAAATTTAATCGCAACGGGTCTCAAAGCCCGATTAACGTCCAACGTCAATTTAATTAAAGTCCAATGGGCTTTTAATTAATTTCTTAAGGCGTGGAATTTTGGTCAACTCGGGTCAAACCGATAACCAAAGTCCAATCCGGGATTTACCCCATAAGCCTTTAAATTAATTTTGGCCCATTAGGCCCAATTAAACTACAAAGGTCCATTAAGTCGCATTTGGGCTTTATGGAAGTGGTTTTGGGCCCAATTGGATCCAATCCAAATTGCCTTAACCCAACTTGTACAACAAAGCCCATTAAGCCAAATATCAACATTTAAGCCCAAATAATTAAACATAAAATCCAATTTCACATTTAATTAACCAAAGTGCATTAACATAATTTATCACCCAAATCATTATTTCCAAAACATAAATTAGGCTAATTAATTATGCTCATTAACAATAAAATATGTCCAACACATTTCATCAAAAATCAAACCCATATCATGCTTATAGACTCTCGGCCAAGGGGAATTATTATGCCAAATTTCAAATTCAATCCAATTGAATCAAATTCAACATTAAATCAATATCCCCAAATCATTTCTAATACATCCAATGAATCAAAAATTAAAATTCCAAGAGCTCACACTTAGGGCACCATTCGGCCAAGGTAGGTTTTTGGGAATTATTGTTCAATTCAAAATTCAATCCAATTAATTTCAAATTAACATTATCCAATGTCATTCCAACTCATCCAATGAATCAAAATGAAAAATTCCAAGAATTCAAAACCCTAACCTATTCGGGCAACATAACAATTTGGGGCAAATTTGTTCCAAATCAAATTTGTTCAAATTGATCTAATCAATCATCAATAAAACATGTTATAAACACACTAATCATCCAATTTCATTAAACATGCTCAAACACATTTTTACCCAAATTTTATCCCTAAGTCGTATTTCATGCTTTTACTCGCTCTAATACCATTGTTGGAGTTTCTAGGTCCATAGGATCGAATACAAGCCATGAAATATGTGTGAAAACAAATCGAGAAAGTCGCGGAATACTTACATCGATCGGTTGAGCGACGCGGAGGCCATGAAGACACCAAAACTGCTCACTGCCTCACTACAATGTGCGCCCACTGCTGCAGATTGGGTTTCTGTTTTGTGCCATTTTGGAGTCCTCGAACAAGCTCCAAGCTTCGTCGAACGATTCCCGGCTCATGGGTGAGCTTCCCTATCACCTTCGCATTGATCCCGGAGTGTGCTAGCACTCTCGATTTGCCACAAAATCACACTTGCTCCCCTAATTTCTTTGCTTCCATCGGCAGTTCACTGCCTCAAGAACAAGAAGAAATGCGTGAGAGAGGAAGGAGAAATGGTGAGAGAGAGAAGTGAAAAGTGTGTTGGAAAATTGGTTTTAATTTGCTTATATATTTTCTACAAATAATAAAAGCAAATACACTTCCCTTTTCTTTCAAAAAGTCAAAGGAAGATATAAAAACAATATATGTCTTTCAACTTTCAAAAAGTTGATTTCCAACCACTCACATCAAGTCTTTTCAATCAATCAATCTAATCAATTGTCACATCACTCAAAGTGACATGATTTGACGTTGATGTGACGCTAGACGACGAAAGCGATTTGACGCTTGATTTGACTGCGTGCCGCGCTCGACTTCGAAATGCGAATGCGCTCGCAAATAATCTCGGGTTCGGATTCGCTAATTTTAAATTAACGAATTTTCCGTCGCGTCGTAATTAAATGATTACGCTTAGCGAAATCACTATTCCCTTCGCTAACGAATTAATTCTAAATTAATTCGCTCGCCCGAATTAAAATCTAATTTTAATTCCGCGTCGAAATCCAATTTCATTTAATATATCAAATATATTAATTTACCGATTAATTCCAAATTAATCGTTATCTCTCTTTAATAGTATTTTATCCCAGATAAAATATCTCCGCAATTAATCCCAGATTAATTTTCTCTCTCATCTTATTAATCCCACATTAATATAAGTGCGAGTCATACGTCATCGGTGAATCTTTGGGAAGCGACCCATGAGATCCCAGGATATGTTGGCAGTCAAATTGGTCGTCGGACTATCCGAACACGTAAGTACCTCATACTACGTTTATACCGATTTACAAGACAAGGTTGGCCTCTAGCAAAGCGCCATGCCTACCCAATTCTCCGGAAATATCCTTACAGGAATAAAGGATCTGTATCAGGCGTAGTATACCGTAGTATTGCCTATTTCTGTCTAGTATCGGATGATCACATGCGAGGCCTGGGGCTGGTACAGTGTCTGCCCCGTACAAAGCATATATCGGATTACGAGCAACTAGTCTCTTTAATATCGGATAATCATGACTAAGTCATATTATCCCGACGGTTGCAACCTTATATAGAGAGCCAGTTCTGTATCCCTGCACGATCATCAAATCCATATGACTGGAGTGACACTTCCGTCTCGACATCACACCCAACACACTACGATTCTCGATATACCCAGAATTGGCGTACACAGGAACCGGTTAAAGCCCTGGAAGACCTCAACCAAAGTATATTGATTGTCGTATGCATTAGCGGTGCAAGTCTCAGGTTAAGACCAAATACACCTACCCTGATTTCGGACTTACATAGACACGCAGTCATACTACCAATGGAATTCCGAGGGGTCTATCCAGAGCGAAGCTGTTTCCCGTACCATCGGTGAAACACAACCTCCTATTACACTTGTATGAGTATCCTATACCCAAATATATGAGAACTATGCCGTTGTGCTCTCACAAACGCGCACAAGTGTAATACTAGTCTTTTACGCATTCATCGATGTCCAATCTCGATAATGCTCCGACTAGGGATGTTTAATGATTTATCCTTCATGGACTGATACTGTCTCATATCATTCTCCATCCAGGAACAAATCATAGGGACCTCTCATCATTTATATATCTAGGTGATCTAATAAAAAATGATAAGAGTGCAATCTCCTTTGTCACATAGTTAATTTGTACAACAACACCATGATCTGTACAAATAGTGACGCTATGGGTCATTTTTGTCCAACAATCTCCCACTTGGCCTATAGCCAGTCACTCGAGTGTCTAACACTCGAACTATGTACGGTTTGGCTCAATTGCTGAGAAAAGCTTTCGTCTGCGGATTTTCATGATTATCATCTGATGCAATTTATTCGATCATCACATCGCTACGATGTATGATTCGAACGAATCAGATGAATATCGAAGTATCTGGATCGTTGATGAGACCATTAATTCTTTAGCCTGTGCTTAAGCCTAGCTCAGCTGCTAACAGAATTACATCTAATCTAATTAGATTTTTACATCGACCCAGAAGGTTTCTATTGCTGCCTCAGCTGCTGCAATAACCCGCGTTTGTTGTTTATTCAGTAACAGTATCTTGCTTGGAATATTTCCAGCTCACTGTACCGTCATTCAAACTGTATAGTATCGTTTGCGACTTATAGTCGTCTTTGTCGGTTTAGGAAACTTGCAACAGTGATCCCAGTCACTTCAAGTTCTCCTTCTCCAGAGTATAAGAAAGCATCCTTATTTCTGTCCAGTATCGGATGATCACATTTGAGGCCTGAGGCTGGTACAGTGTCTGCCCCGTACGAAGCATATATCGGATTACGAGCAACTAGTCTCTTTAATATCGGATAATCATGACCAAGTCATATTATCCCGACGGTTGCAACCTTATATAGAGAGCCAGTTCTGTATCCCTGCGCGATCATCAACTCCATATGACTGGAGTGACACTTCCGTCTCGACATCACACCCAACACACTACGATTCTCGATATACCCAGAATTGGCGTACACAGGAACCGGTTAAAGCCCTGGACGACCTCAACCAAAGTATATTGATTATCGTATGCATTAGCGGTGCAAGTCTCAGGTTAAGACCAAATACACCTACCCTGATTTCAGACTTCCATAGACACGCAGTCATACTACCAACGGAATTCCGAGGGGTCTATCTAGAGCGAAGCTGTTTCCCGTACCATCGGTGAAACACAACCTCCTATTACACTTGCATGAGTATCCTATACCCAAATATATGAGAACTATTCCGTTGTGCTCTCACAAACGCGCACAAGTGTAATACTAGTCTTTTACGCATTCATCGATGTCCAATCTCGATAATGCTCTGACTATGGATGTTTAATGATTTATCCTTCGTGGACTGATACTGTCTCATATCATTCTCCGTCCAGGAACAAATCATAGGGACCTCTCATCATTTATATATCTAAGTGATCTAATCACAAATGATAAGAGTGCAATCTCCTTTGTCACATAGTTAATTTGTACAACAACACCATGATCTGTACAAATAGTGACACTATGGGTCATTTTTGTCCAACATAATCGTAGTAAGCTATGAACAATTTTAGATTTATAGTTCAATGTTAAGTTCCGGAGTCGATATCAAATATCGCTATCACTATAAATTATAGGATAATTTTCTTCAATAATAAAACAACAGAATCATTAAGTATCAAATACTTCACAAATGATTCTGACATCCTATTGAACTTATACATAAGATGTCTAAGGGTATTTTCATCTTATTAATTATGTAGTTCAATTACAGTTTATCATTCTCACATTTGACTTCACTAAGTCAAATCTTTTCCGCAATCGTCAACATCTAATGTTAACCTACCAAGTAATAAAACAATTTTATTACTCGGGATCGTAGAAAAGATATTCTATCAAATAGAATACAGTATTCTATCAAATAGAATGAATGATAAACTTTTCACTCGTTCCTCTGAGGTACAAGTATTTTCAATTATATAACCATTATACAAAGGAAAGTTTTAAATCTCAAACTTTTCAAGATTCGAATTTTCTACTATACATATCATATATGTAACTGTAGAAACAAATAGAACCTTAATTAAATACATGAATTAGTGTTACTCGAGCATAACCCCAAGAGTATTGAAAACTAATTCGGTAATACTCAATATCAACGAATCAAATCATATAATATTCGATAACTCCCACTGACCAATTCCATCATAATGGAATCGTAGAAGTTTAATACTGAGTAAGAATCACATTCATTAAATAACTACAGAACTAATTGCCTTAAAGTCATGTGTTTGATCAAATCAAACATCTTCGAACAATTCAAAGACGCGCAATGAATTTTTAAAAACAAATTTTTCAACACTACAGATAAAATATCTTTGAACTATTCAAAATATTCTATCCGAGTTTCATCAGTAACATATTGACAGTTCTTAAACAATTCAAGACGTTAAACATGTTCTCTAGTATAAACACGTAACTAAGTCATGACAATTCATTAACTGAGTTACGAAGTAAAGAAAAATATACAAGGCAATTTCTAATTCATTAAACTACATACTTCCAAAGCATTAGTTTAATAAATATGTGGTCCAGTGACAATCATCGGTTAAATGAGATTTAATAACTTCCCGAATACAATATTCATTAAACGGATAAGGATATATTGTGTGATCTCATATCAGACCATCATTTACCATACGGAACAAGCATCTAATGCTTTTATGATAAAATCTCATAAAACACTGTTCTAAGTTATTTATTTTACCGAATATTTTTCTTAATGTTTATCTTTCATTAATGACACTACTAGTCATATTAAAATATGTAACAACTGTTTTTACAAAACAATTAACCATCCAATAGTCACAAGTTCTGATATCAATTATCAAAATAGCTATTAAACATTATTTTAATTAACTAGAAGAGAGATCCGGTATCCAATACCTATAGTTGTCGTATTGTGAGAATCAATATTCTCTGTACACAACTATACACATCTCATTTCTTAAGTTTTATAATTTGCGTTCAATTATTCACAACATTTTCAAATAATCGATTAGCAAATTGTGTCAGACACGTGACTTCTAAAAGTCACTTAAAGCAAGAAACGTCATTATAAGACAAACAAATACTAAAATGGTTTTCTTAATGCTTGTCAAGAATCTCGAGACATGAACCATTCAAGTCAATTCTTACTGCATAAGAAACAATTCTAACTAGAATAATATCCTTAACACATATATCCACTTAGATTACCTAATTAGGACTTAGAAACTAAGTCACAAACCATCTTGATTTCCAAGGAAATCATAACAACAATTCACGATGGTTTTAACTAATCTAACAGTATTTAAGTCTACTGTCTTTCTAGAACCTATTCTAGAACTACTCAACCATAACTAAATTCAGAAAACCTATATATTCAAGTAATATACATGCAGTGGATTAGAAGTATAAATCTATAAACAATATAGAATGAAAGAAAAAATAAAGCAGAATTTTCCAAAAAATTACACACTGCTTAAGTTATGGATTTTAAACTCAGCAATGTCTCACACTAATTTATGTAAAATCGTAATCCCCAAGACAACGGGAATTCAATAATTAAATCGAATTCCATAGTGAGAATAGGATCCCATGAATATATTTCGACTCACAGCTTTGGCACGATCTCGCCTACGAATATTCATTAGGTAGACAACTTTTTGTCAATCACTCACCAGTGACTCCTGGTTTCGGTCCTGACCGTGTCTCACTGTGACAGCTTTGGCACGTTCACAGAGAGGCGTATCAAGGCTATACTTGCCAATGACAAACTCAAGCTACCGATGTTGTCCTGACAGCTTTGGCACGTTCAAGATTTCCACTTTCACTTGAATTTATCTAATATCAATATACAACCGGTATGGATAAAATTCTATCAACTACACCCTCACTGCTTTGGAACGATCTCGTATGTAGCCATAAAAAGTTACCCATAAACCGTATTGACAAGACGGACCAAGAAACATGTATCCAATACATGTTACTTTACAACCATATTTAAAAACGGGGATTTTCCTACGGAAGCTATACTCTACATCCAATGCAAAATTTTAATCTTAATCATTTTCTAAGCAATTCAATTCTACTTTAGAAAATATAACACAATTTACCCATTAAATTTTCGTTATATTTTCCATTAGTGTAGAACCGAAAAGTAAGGAAACATATATAGATTCCAAGCATGTGCGAACATTAAAATTGGATTAAATATTAATATCAAATATAAATCATGAATAATGTAATGGATGAAGCATCATACTCGCTCTAATACCATTTTTGTTGCGGTTTTGGGCGATGGGGCGCAGCAGAAGCGCGGGTTCCGGCGAAATCGTATTTTAAAACTTTTTCAAAATATCGAATAAATTATTCAATATCCAATATGAATAATTTATTCATATTTTACCTAAATCTATTTATTCAATATCAAATATCAACATAAACATGGTGAAAACTCGCGAAACTTTTACGAAAACTATTTTTCCGCAAAATAGCTTAAAACGCGTTTTTGACCGAACCGACTACCAGACACTTATGGAAACTACCCAGGTTAGATTCAATAGTGTCAGGACAGTTCATGGGCTACTTGAACAGTGACAGAATCACTGTTTGGACAGCCATCACCCGGTTGGCTCAAAATCCACCCGGTAACGCCGTTTTTGGCTGTTTTCACTTATTTTAAGTCAGAAATACTTTCTGGAAATTATGCCAACTCCCAAAACACATCCATTATATTCATATGACATCAAAAACATCACATAATTTCCAGTTTACAGTGGTCTGATCCAGAAATCTGAAAACACCAATTTCATGCTTTAAATCTAATCTTTCAAGACTAATCAAATTAGTCACTACACCAAATGAGTCCCACCACAAATGAACAACTCTAGAACAATTATAGGCTATCTTAGAGTGGATCAACAACTTAAGAATGGAAAATCTCAATAATTCATCAAATTTGGCCTAATATTACAATAATATTCACCAAATACACTTCACACATGCATCCAAGCTTCCAATCCGTCCACCAAACCACAAAGCCCCAATTTTTCAGAATTTAAGAAAACCTAGAACATTTATAAATCATAAAGAAACAAGAAATCTAATTTCTAAGCTTAAGGAGTTGAAGAATTACCTTTAATCCTTGAAATCCCAAACTTTTTTCTTGATTTTTCCTTCAAATCTTCATGGTTTTATGAAACAAATTTCCAAACCCATTTTCTTTTGAGGGGTTCGGCCATGGAGAAGATAAAGTGAAGAAGAAAATAATTTTTTCATTTTAAATAACACCTTGACCGAATTTTGCAATTAAAGGAAGGGTAATTTTGTCCTTTTTCAATTTTAATCAAATTAAAATCAAATTTCACTTTATAGTAACCAATCATAATTGGACAAATAAAGTGTAATTAATTTCATGCCATGTGTAACCAATTAGGAATCACCATTTGTCATAGCAATTATGACATAATAGGATAAGGCTTTAATTTCTAATTATTTAATTATTTAACTATTAAATAATTAAACAATTAATTTATACACAAATACGCAATTTTTTTACATTAAATAATAAATACATATATTCATGGCATGTGTCAAAATCTCATTTGACGAATAATTAATGTGTATCTAATCGTATTATGTATCAAATACAAATACACAATAATTATTAGCAGACAAAATCCCATAATGCATGTGTCATCGTTTAACCGATTAAACGATCTAGATTAACTCATTTAATCCGATGAAGTATTATGAATAATATGTATTATTCATATCAAGTTGCCCAAGTGCTCAACGAGTACACTTCATATTGTGGGACAATCTAAGTTTAGGTCTATCCGCCACGAAATTTGATTTCGTGTCCATAATCTACCCACTCATTGATTATGATGACCACCGATAATCTCGCTAAACTATGCAATTCGAGGTCATAGCATACGTATAATCCCTCTGTCACAGGCTATCCGTATTATACCTGGGATATAAATGAGAACGTCAAATCCGTTCGGTATAATACAGTCGACTTTCAATTTACGATCTCTAAATAACACTCGGAACTGGTTTCCGAAGTTATACCATGGCCATGGATTTACTAGATTGTAAACACGTGTTGGATGCCTATGCCCTGTACACAGGACTGACAGATCCTATCTTGATACACACAGGATATCATGAGCATCAGTCCACACCCAACGAATAGACGGAGGTCTAATCATGACTAGATCATTGATGTGACTGCCATGAAAGTGTATAGGATAGCTCATATATCCGCAGTGGTATCTTAAGTCGAATGGCCATTATGCTCGCTTCACTCGAGAATAGGGGTGAGCAAAATCGGTTTCGATTCCGATTCCGCATGGAACCAGAACCTACCCGTAAAAATTGATTCCTAACTAAGTTGAACCGGAACCTACCCAATTAAATAGGGTACCCTATTATTCGGTTCCAATTCGATTCCGGTCTGGTTCCGATTCGGTTCTGAATTACCCTATTAACTTAACTGTTATTTATTGAATGTGTTCTGCCTTTTTGGATAGTGTTAAATTCTTATTTTGTCGTCATTAACTTTAGTAGAGTTACAAGGCAGTTGAAAGCAAACTATTTAACAGGACTGCGTGTAACCTCCTAGTCTTACTGAAGGATCAGAATAGAATAATCACACTATCAGCTGTCTGCAGCCTTTTGAATTGTGTTTTTTATTTGTAATCAATTATTTTCTATATGCTGATGAAATCATCTACCACATGCATTTAACAAGAGGCCAGTGAAAGAAACTTGCATACTTTTTTTTAATACAGGAACAATGTCAATTGTGATCACACGAGCTGTTGTTAATGTTGCAGGAATCACATGTGGGGGCATCAACGAAAAAGGTCAAACGTAATGGAGGTACATTCTTCCCTGAACTACTGCCAAATATTTCAACCAAAACATGGATGATGCAAAAAAATTTGAGGCTAGTCTGAAGCTTCATATATACTGAAAAATTGTTACTTTTTGTAAGCAAATGTTGCAGAATATTGTTTGTTTCATTGAAAGACACTGGGCTTACTATAAAACAACGACGTAAAAGGAGGGGAAGAATGCAATCTCCTGGGAAGGACACAGAGGAAGAGAGACGTGAAGTAACAGAAACGATCGAACTGGTGAGAAACTTCTGTGATACTGTGAGAGTGAGAAGATAAATCAGATGTAGGGAAAAGGAATTGGGGTTGCTGCTGCTGCTTTTAGAATTAGGGTTGATGTTGCTGCTTTTAGAATTTAGACTTTAGTTTAAATAAGGTTCCAAATTTGGTTATGAAATCGGGTTTAAATAAGGTTCCAAATTTGGTTATGTAATCGGGTCCACAATCAGGTATTAAAATCGGGTATCAAAATCGGGTATCTAATCCGGTTCTAAAATGAGGTTCTGGTTCCGATTCTATGGTCCGGTTCTGGTTCCGGTTATTCTGGAACGGGAACTGAAACCGGTTACAACCGGTTCCTTGTATTTACAATAGGAACCGGATCGGTTACAACCGGTTCCGATTCTAAACCCGGATTTCCGATCCAGTTCCAATCGGTTCCGGGTATACCCAGAACTGATGCTCACCTCTACTCGAGAAGGTTCCTATTGACGTTGGTGTACCATCTATTAGGAAACCTTCAGTGAGTCATTCAATATCTTATCAAATAAACACCTACATGTCTATGCGAGTCTCCTGAGACTCATGGTTCACTGGGATAAACCATCAGACCAAGTCACGATATACGACATGTACTGGTCTCAGCGGATTTTACTAACCGACTCGTGTTAGCAAATCTTGACCAGGAAATTTATTTAAGGATATACAACTAATAGCGCACTTCCCAATGTCAATTACAAACTACTTTGAAACTATTGGGTTCTCTTAGAACATGCCAAAGATCTATTTAGCATAAAATTGTGTGAATAATCAACGAAGTTTGCGGAAAAATCACTTACATTGATCAGCTATTGGATGTAGAGATAACCAAAATTTCCAACCTTTGTGTAGTGCTCCAATCTCTCATTTGTATGAATGGTTTAACTCCAAGCTTGATCTTTGAATTCCAAACTCAAGGGGATAATTTCCCTATCACCTTTGTTGACTCATTTGATGTGCTAGCATGCAAGATTTTTGAATCAAAAATCATCAAACATGAACTCTAGGTTCACGCTGTTGGACAATTATAACCCATAGCATCACTATTTGTAAAAGATATTGTGGTTTTTGTACAAATTAACTATGTGACAATGGAAATTTCTATTTTATCATTTTGCAATTAGATTCCTTGAATATATAAATGATAAAAGTCTTTATAATTAGTTCCAGATTAATAAGATATGAGACAATATCAATCCATAAAGGTTTAATCATTAAATATCCATAGTCATAGTATTATCGAGACTGGACATCGATAATGCGGAATAGACTAGTATTGCACTTGTGCGCGTTGTGGGAGCATAACGGCATAGCTCTCATATATTTAAGTATTGGATACTTATGCAAGTGTGATACGAGGTTGTGTTTACCGATGGTATGGGAACAACTTCGCTCTAGATATACCTCTCGGAATCCCATTGGTAGTATGACTATGTGTCTATGGGAATCCGAATCAGGGTAGGTGTATTTGGTCTTAACCTGAGACTTGCATCGCTAATACTTGCGACAATCAATACGCTTTGGTTTTGGTCGTCCGGGACTTTAACAGGCTCTGTGTACACCTCTTCTGGGTTTATTGATAATCGTAGTGTATTGGGTGTGATGTCAAGATGGAAGTATCACTTCATTTATATGGAGATGATGATCACGCAGGGATACAGAACTGGTTCTCTATTATGTTGCAACTATCGGGATAATATGACAAGGTCATGATTATCCGATTATAGAGACTAGTTGCTTGTGATCCGATATATGCTTCATACGAGGCAGACATTATTCCAGCCCCAGGCCTTGCATGTGACATCAGATACTGGATCGCAATACGCAATACTATGTATACTACGTCTGTTATAGATTATATATTCCTTAAAGAATATTTCTGGAGAAATGGGTAGGCACGGCGTTTTGCTAGAAGCCAACCATGTCTCGTAAATCGGTAAGAATGTGGTACCAGGTACGCACATGTTCGGATAGTCCGACGACCGGATTTACTGTCAACATATCTAGGGATCTCATGGGTCGCTTCCCGAAGATTCACCGATGACGTATGACTTGAACATAATTAATCTGGGATTAATTATAAGAGAGTGAAAATTAATCTAGGATTAATTGCGAAAAGATTTTATCTGGGATAAAATTCAATTAATAGAGAGAGAACGATTAATTCAGAATTAATCGATAAAATAATATATTCGATATATTAAATGAAATTAGATTTCATAACGGAATTAAAATTGGATTTTAATTCGGGCGAACAAATTAATTTAGAATTAATTCGCGAGCGACTTTAATAGTAATTTTGGTATGCATAATTATTTAATTAAATTTGATTTAATTACGTCGCAAAGGAAAATTCGTTAATTCGGAATTATCGAACTCGAGCCCGGAATGTGTTTGCGGGCCCACTCGAATTTTGAATTAAAGTGGGGCCCACAAGTCACATCAAGTCACATCACTAGTCAATCATTTGCCTTTTTGGTGATGGAAGTTAGTGATGAGTTGTTGATGACTTGTTTCTTACACAATTGTGAAAGGTGATAGAGTTTTACTAAACATTTGATTTTGGTATATCATATTTTGTTTTTTGGAAAATCAAAGTAAGTCAACACAAATCATTCACTCATCTATCTCTCACTTAGGCGTGAGCTCTCCCTCTCATTTCACTCTCAAATTACCGAGAACCATCAAGAGCAATAGGAAGATTTTGTTGCAAAATTTTCATAGAGCTAGCACTTAAAGGATAATACAAAGGTGATAGGGAAACATTCCCTAGAGTTTGGAATCTAAAACTTCACGCATGGAGCTTCAACATACATCAAAGAGAGGAGCTTGGAGCAACTTCTCAAAGTGGAATTTTTGAACTCTACATCTACATCCAACCGAGCACTGTAAGTATTTTTCCGCTAACTTCTTTGCGTATTCACACCTATTTTATGCTTATTAGATCTTGGGATTGATCTTAGAGACCCAACAATGGTATCAGAGCCTATTTAAGCATGAAATTGAATTAGGGTTCTTAATCTTGAATTTGGGTATTTTTGATTTGAGCATGATTTAATCAAATTGTTTGTTTGAGTATGCTTAGCTAATATAACTTAGAGTTATGTATGATCAATTTTATAAAAAATTAATTGGATTAATTTTCCCCAAATTGAGAGGCTTGGCCGAATGCATTAGTACCCTAGGTCATGGTGATTTTTTGTTTTTAAACCATTGGATGTGTTTAAAATGCCTGGATATATTAGTTTGTGATTTAATTGGATTGAAATCAAAATTGATATAAAAATCCCTAAATTGCCGCGAGCCTTGGAAGCATGTTGGAATTGATTTTGCTTCAATTTGTGTTGGACATAAGTTGATTAATTAAAACATGATTAATTATGTAAATTGGTATTTTGGAAATGTTAATTTGAATAATTAATTATGGCTATACACTTGAATTAAATAAATTGTGATATTTAGAATATTAGAATTTAATTAATTAGGCTTAATTTGGAATTAGGCTAAAATTGTTGTATTTGGGCCTAATGGACTTGGTTGGGCCAAGTTGGTTTAGGACAATTGGATTGGATCCAAATTGGGCCTAAACCATTCCATTAAGTCCAAATATAATAAATGGGCCTTTTAAAATTTAATTGGGCCTAATGGACCAAAACTAATTTTGTGGCAAATGGTGATTCCTTATTGGGCTTTGGTTACCAAAGTCCATGCCATAAGAAATTAATTGAAAGCCCATTGGACTTTAATTAAATTGACATTCGATGTTAATTGGGCTTTGAGACCCATTAAGATTAGATTTAGAATCTGAATCGTAAAGGCACATTAAAAGTGTAATTATTTAATTTGGAATTAAATAAAGAATTAGTATTGAATACAAATTAAATTGGATTTAAAATTATAGTTCGATATAATTCAAGAATTTGTACTTATTCTTAAACGAGTTGGACTCGCGCAAATCAAATCGTTGTTGAACATTGGATGATCACTTAATTCAAAGATTAATTAATTGGATTAGATTGATTGAATAACATGCTTTGTGTGAATACATGGATGTATTGTATGAATAATGTATATCAGATGGATATTAGATGGGTGAGGGTATTTTGGAAATTGTTGTAATAATTTAGATTTATTAATTGGACCTGCGTGTCCAGCCTTTATCTCTCGATTCTTTGTAATTCTCTTCTCACCAATTCCCCTCAATGTAATGAGGTTTCTTTATTGTATTATGTAATTGGGTAGAAGTTAGAATAGTGCTAGCCAGGGAGAGGAAATGGAGTGATTTGTTCTAGGAACAATTTGTGAGATATCCATCCGCATATCATTATTATTTATTTATCGCGCCTTATTATGATTTTAGAATGCATGCTTAAGGGTGTATGATGAGACTTAATCAAAGATAATTAATTGGTTCCCAATTACATGAAAAACCCTCAACAAATATTAAGCGTTTTCCTTCAATTGAGTGATTCATTCTCAAGATCCAAGATGACATTGGTTTGTTAGCCAAAGTCAAGACCTTTGTCCATCGCGGATGTGTTTGAATTATGAAGGCTTTGTTCCATATCGCATGTCTTGGCCAAGTTGTGATTTCTTGGCCAAAGTCAAGATCACTTCTTGTTCATCGACATCGATTACGAAGCTTTCCAAAGTCAATGGGTCCCGCTTAACTGGAATCATTAAGCTTGTTGATCCAAAGCCAAGGCATAATTGATTCAGAGGAAAAGGTTAGGAAAATAAATTGGATATATTGGCACATATATTGTATAGTTTCGGATTTGGAGGTCCACCACCTACCGGATATAGGAATTGGATGAGATCCAATTGATCTTAGTGATCTACTACTAGTTAATATCATATAGCTTTTGGCCAAGTCAAGGTTGTGTGTTATTTAACGTGATCCTAGCCCGCTAGGAAACTAGGTTTCCCGGTACTGACCGGCGTAAACACACACGTATAACGCAAGCGCACGTATCGTTCAAGTAGTATAAAAATATCGATCCCACGAGGACTTAATATCTAATCTATTAATTTTATGAGGTCAAATGATTACTAGTATCTAACAGGTTGTTGATTGATTTGAAATGGTGACGATTCTAAATTTAAAAACAAGTAAATAAAATTGTTCGAAAGTAGGTTTTAAGAAAATTCAATATTAAAAACTATCTAGGGTTGTGATTTCTTCCAATATCATTTTAAAGATGAAGTGGTTATCTTAAAGTTGGGTAATATATTGATTTATTAACCTGGAACACTAAATTATGTAAAGCCTCTGTCGATGGTCAGACACAAATATCCAGTTTAACCCAATTGAACCATATGTCTATGTCAACCAAATTATCTGGATTCATTAAGTTTAGTTCCAATTATGGCTACCCCCGCCCGACAGGTATATTCCTATCCTGTAAGGAAATCTATTAAAGGGTTATCTATCCTCAAGGAAGATCGTGGGCTATTGAGTCTAAGGCTTAAACCTAAAATCCCTATGTCTAGTTCATTTTAGATTTACCAGATCAATTTTATTAATGGCCAGTTAATGAAAAAGCATTAAGATTAAGACTCAATAAATAAATCTTTATATTACCCAAACTATAATCTAACCCTTATAAAACGGTGATATTGGATTTCATCACAACCCCAGAAAATGGCTTAGTTACGACACATTTTACAGGTAGTAAAAACTTAATAAAAGAAAGACATAAAGTAAAATACTAAAATTAAATACTGAAAAGTAATGCTGAAAGTAAATTGCTGAAAAGTAAATGCTGAAAAGTAAAATAAAAAGTAAAAGTAAAAGTAAAAAGTAAAAGTAAAAAAAATTAAAATTACTGAAGTAAATTGTTGAAATTAAATAAAGTAAAAGTATAATAAAAGAGAATGCTGGGGTTAAAAAAATAAAGAGAGATCAACTTTTATTACTACTATTTTAGATATCTCCCTTAATATAATATATTAACTTTGCGTGATAATTACTAACCAGCCATATAGGCGGTATCCTGATTAAGTCAAATTAATAATTAATTACCAACCGACCAACCAGGCGGTATCCATATTAAGTCAGGTTAAAACCAATTTATAATTAATTACCAACCGACCAATATAGCGGTATCCCTTTTTAAGTCAGGTTTTAAATAGTTTTTATATTATAATTAAGGGAGATTAATCTAAATAGTAATAATAAAAGCTTTACCTTTCACCCCAGCAAAGGAGAATTACCTCCTCATTGCTTGAAAAATAAAAACTGCAAAAGTAAAGAAAGAAAATGTTGTGCGTAAAAGTAAATTGCGGAAAGTAAAAACTGAAAAGTAAAGAAAAGAAAGTGCGAAAGTGAAAATTAATTACTAAAAACTGTAAATAACTAAACTAGATACAATCTTCTTATTTATTCATTAAGAATTTCAAAGAAGAAAGTATGAATTTTACAAATGAAATGGCTTGGTATTTATAGGCAAAATTTTGCCACCATCAAATCATCCATCAAATTCTCCACCAAATCCATTATTAATTTCTCCACTAATTACTCCACCAAATCCATAATTGCTCCACTAATTGCTTATCTTTTTGGGTGTTGATTTGATAATTTTTATTAATTATTTATTAATTAATATTTTGCTTTGAAAATGATTGATAATGACTTTTAATAATTACACACCACACACTTCTGGATGGTTCATCAATTTCGGGCATGAAATCTTCAGAATTCGAAATTATTTTGTCTTTAAAAGTTGTAGATCTTTGAGTCTTCTTTAATCTGGAACTTGAATCAGCTCAATCCGATATCTGAGTAAAAGGTTATGCCCAAAATACGACAGATGCGCAAAACTGGAATTTCCAAAACTGCACTTCGTCAAAACGCCCTTTCAAGTTTCCAATCTCCAAAATTAAAATATCAAGTCCAATAATTGCCATTATTTGACCCATATTTCATCCTAAATGATTTCATTGAGACCCGATATATTTTATCTGCAAAATAAACTAAAACACATCAAAAGGTTCATCAAACCCGAGAAACTAAATAAAATATTAAGTTAAGGGGCGGTAAATATTGATATATTTTCCGCTCATCACACCCCAAACCTAACATTTTGCTAGTCCTCGAGCAAAACAACAAAATAAAATTAAAATTAAACTAAGCCACTTTCGTAGGGATCACGGTTGCATTTAGCGTATGCAACAAGCCTTTAAACCCCTAGGTGTCCCTAGTGGACGAGTTGTAGTCTCGTGAGGGTTTACAGCAACGATACCCACAAACGTTTTACAAAAGTAAAAAGTTAGTTAAAACTAATGCACACAAAAGCAAAAAGACAAGAGAAAAGAGAATAAAGAAGTTAGTGACTAATCAGGTGAAACTTCTACTCCAAGTTACTAGTTGTTTTGTTTTATTTTAAATTACTGAATAAGTAAATTCTCCGATTATTTTTACCATTCTTCATATACATGCCAACAAAATATTAATCATTTATTTTTGCCCACAACAGTCATAAGTGTAGTTGATAAGAGAGTAATATTTTTGTCCTAAAGTTCTATCAGATTTCACACCTTTTGGAGCAATGGAATAATTTTTCATTTTTCTGATTTTTTCTTTGATTTTTTCTCTATTTTTTATTTATATACAATATCTTCCATCTATGTAGCGAGTGTTGGGTCGGTGGCTCCCAAACCAGTTGGTTTTAGGGCACCAGGTGTTAAGACACCCCTACGGACTTAATTACTCAGACTTCAAATATATATATATTTTTTGCAGCATCTTTGATCCATGTAACGAGCTTTGGGCCAGTGACTCCCAAACCAGTTGGCTTTAGGGCACTAGGTGTTAAAACACCCTTACAGACTTAATAACTCGGATCTCAGACGTTTTTTTTTTTTTTTTTTTTTTTTTTACTCCATTGCTTTTTGAGATGCTTCCTCCAATTAAACTAGAGCACTGAATATTACAAACTTTTCAATTTTAGCTCATGTCCGTATGTTACCATGTATGTTGATAATATCTGTCAACTGAGCATATGAAGATTCATTTTAGTCAATTTTATGGAGAATTTACAAATTAAATAATTCAAAATGAAATAAAAAAAAATTAACTTGTTTCGAAATAGGTTTGAGATACGTCTCAGAAGTGGAAACTCCTTACTCAGCTATCTCTTACCAATTTCACATTTTTAGTCAGAATAAAAACAAAAACGCAAAATATTTTTGTAATTTTTTAAAAATTTTCAATTTTTTTTTTTGTATTTTTCGAAAAATTTTGACTAAAAATAAAAATAACATACAAAGTAAAAAAACAAGGTACTGATCAACTAATTCCCTCCCCCAAACCTAAATGAGACATTGTCCCCAATGTCTTAAACAGTAGAAGAAGAGTTTAGAAGATAATACCTGGTTAGCTGAAATTCTACAGGAAATTAAAGGTTAAGATCCAGATTAATTCGACGCCTCTTACCACGATCGTCCTCGGACCAATTTATCTTTGAAAGGATAGGGTCAACTTGTGGTTCATAGGCTATGAGTTGGTCTATTAGATCCGGAGCAGTTCTGGCAGTGAAGAGGAGTTCTTTCAAAGGTTTTGACACGAACCCATTTCTCCGAGCATCATCAAGAAACACACAAAGAAAATCATAAAATCCATCAACATTAACAGTCCAAGTGGTTTCTGGTGTATGTTCAGGTTCGCCCAAGATAGTACTATAAAAATTTCCTCCAATGTGCCCAAGCCACCTGGCAAAGCAATAAAAGCATCAGCACGGTTAATCATTTCTACCAGTCGTTCAGACATACCTGGCACGATCAGTTCCTCTCCGTTTGATGATCCAATAAGATTTGCCTCTGCCAAGGGTTTTGGGATGATTCCCAAAACGTGACTGCCTCCTTCCTGTACAACCTTTGAAACGATCCCCATAAGTCCAAGATTGCCTCCGCCATATATTAAATGCATATTCCTTGCAGCTAAGACTCGACCCAATTCCTGTGCTGCTTCTATGTATTGTGGTTTAGTTCCAACACTACTACCGCAAAACACACAGATGTTTTCAACTCGTCTTCTTGAAGTAGCTTCCATTTTTTTTATGTGTTTCTTTCTCAAATCTGGATGCCTTCAAAAGTGCAATGACGGGTTGAATTTATAATACCTGAAAAGGGTGAGTAAAAATAGCACAAGTATCTTCCAGAGGACGATTAGTAGCGAAATATTATCGTGATAGTCAAAAAGGTCTGGATCCTGTCGGAGAAAATTAAAAGAAAACAACAAAACAAATCACAATTATTAGGAAAAGACAAAGAGATATATATATACAAGAATTTACAGCTTGATTAACGTCTATGCGTCAGGGACAAGCTTCCCATCCAATTTTCTTATAAATTGGCAAACAGGGTCTTTTTGAGTCAGATTCCCAGGCTTAACTGTTGTCTTTCTTTTTGAAATTGTGTATGTAATTTGCGAATGGCTATATGAACATATCCACTGGGATGCGTCTCAAGAGTTAAAGATATATCATCTAAAGACTCCTTACTCAAGCCATCCCTAATGAAGTTAATTTTGTCTTCGCGATTATCAGACACCATTCCTAAAGAACGACAACGAGTGTTGCAATTAAATCGTGCACATTTGAAACAAACACCCATTTGCTTAGCTCTACGTTTCTTTGCATATGTGCTTCTTCCAAACCAGGCAGATGTGAAATAAAAGAGTCAGAAGACTCACCTGCCAATCGGACTCGTGCTTCAATTACCCAACGAATATCATTAGGAATACCATGGATCGTCAGTAGTCTCATTCGTTCCAAGCGAGCTTTGTAAACTTTCATGAGAGATTTTTGAGGGAGAGAAGGAAATTGCTTGCGAAGATTTGCGAGAGCTTCTTCCATCTTGAAATGACTAAACCTGCAAAAATAAAACACACAAAAATAAAACACACCAAATCACAATATATACACAAATTGCATGGGTTGCCTCCCTGCTAGCGCTAAGTTTAAAGTCGTCAGCTAGACGTGTCTTCTTGAACGTTAGGCTAGATCTGAAAGTGTGACACTTTCTTTTTGTCGCTCAAATGATTCTCCCCAGTAGTGCTTGACACGCTTGTTTTTAACCTTGAAAGTTTTGTTAGCGTCAGGATCATGTATCTCAACGGCTCTATTTGGTAAAACTTTGGTGATCACAAATGGACCTGACCACCGTGATTTTGGCTTCCATGGGAAGAATTTCACCCTTGATTTGTTTAACAGTACCTTCTGCCCTGGTTCCAGTTGTATGCGCACTAACTTCTCATCATGTCTCTTCTTGCCCTTTTCTTTGTACAATTTGGCATCCTCAAAAGGCTGATTGTGAAATTCCTCCAATTCGTTGAGCTGGTGGAACTTTTTCTCTTCTGTTTCTTGTAGAGCAAGAATTGGCTCTTTCAGTGCAAAAGATGCTTTATCTTTAGGCTCCACAGGCAATTGACATGTTTTAAGTTTGTCAGTAGAACTTTGCATTGCATTGGAGTTCTGAATGGTACTGTGTATCACATCGAGTCTGAAACATTCCTCCTTCTTTTCATCATCTGGGAAATTCATGGCTTTGAAAACATTGAATGTTACTTCTTGGTCCTGTACCCTCATGGTTAGTTCTCCTTTTTGTACATCAATAATGGTTCGACCTGTAGCCAAGAATGGTCTCCCAAGGATGATTGGCACGTCTGCGTCTTCCTCCATATCAAGGACAATAAAATCTGCTGGGAAAATGAATTTGTCAACCTTGACCAGCACATCCTCAACTACGCCTCTCGGAAATACGAGCGTTCTATCAGCAAGTTGCAGTGAGACTGAAGTTGGCATTGTTTCTCCAATCTGTAATTTCCTGAAAATAGAAAAAGGCATCAAGTTAACACTAGCACCTAAATCACATAAAGCCTTACCAAAGTTATGTTCTCCTATGACGCAAGGAACAGTGAAACTGCCAGGATCTTTCAACTTCGGGGGAAGTTTCCTCTGAATGATAGCGCTGCATTCTTCTGTTAATGCTACTGTCTCGTAATCTCCCAATCTCCGCTTTCGTGAAAGAATATCTTTCATGAATTTGGCATAAGTGGGCATTTGTTCCAACGCTTCTGCAAATGGAATGTTGATATGCAGCTTTTTGAAGATTTCCAGGAACCGAGAAAACTGCTTGTCCAATTTGTTCTTCTGAAGACGTTGAGGAAAAGGTGGAGGTGGAGTGATCTGTTCTTTTTCTTTGCTTCTTTTTCCTCCATCTGTTGCTTTGTTTCTTTTGGAACTTCCTCAGCAGTTGAATTGACTCCAACATCTTTGTTGATTTCAGTACCGCTTTTTAACATGATGGCATGACATTGCTCCTTCCCCATGTTTCTTGGATTTGGCTCTGTGTTGCTAGGAAGGGTACCTGGCAGTCTGTAACTCTGAGCATTTGCCAGTTGTCCCATTTGATTCTCCAGTATTTTAATAGAAGCAGATTGACTTTGAATTAATGTTGTTTGAGCTTGAAACATAGCATCGTATTTTGCTTCTTGCTTTTTGAACATCTCTGCAAACCATTCTTTCATTTCTGGTTCATTTTCATGCTCCTGGCCTTTGTTCTGTTGTGGAATCCAGGTGGTGGATAGTTTTGCTGTTGGCCTGAATTGTTGCTCCATGATAAATTAGGATGATTCCTCCACCCTGGGTGTAGGTGTTGGAATATGGATTGTTCCCTTGTCTGTTGAAATTGTTGACATAATTCACCGTCTCTTCATGTTGGTTTGGTTCTGGTGCTCCTCCATATGGTGAACTTGTGTTCCCGATGTTCACAACTTGCGTGCTAAGTGTTTCTAGACATTTGCATATCTGATCCAGCCTGGTATTCACTGCTGTGTTTGCTCCAACTTCATAAATTCCTGCAATTCTTTGGATCATGCTTCTTTCTGTTGGCCACAAGGAATTGTTGTTGGCCATTTCTTCGATTAGGTCCCAGGCTTGATCTTCTCCTTTTGCCATTAAAGCTCCTCCAGCAGCAGCATCGATTGTGGTTCTCATTATTCCAGAAAGCCCATTATAGAATGTTTGGACTTGAAGCCATTTTGGAATCTCATGGTGAGGACATTTTCGGAGTAAATCTTTATACCTTTCCCAAGCTTCGCAGAGGGATTCTGAATCTTGTTGTACAAAGGATGTGATGTCATTCCAGATTTCCGGTTCTGGCTGGTGGAAAGTACTTTGCAAGAAATTTGGTGGCTAAAGTGTTCCAAGTTGTGATAGAACCTGCTGGTAGTGAATGTAGCCAAGCTTTAGCTCTGTCCTTCAAGGAATATGGAAAAACTCGCAGTCTCATTGCTTCTTCTGATGCTCTGTTGTAGTTAAAAGTGCCGCAAACTTCCAGGAAGTTGCTGATGTGGGATTAGGATCTTCAGTTGCATTCCCCCCGAACTGAACTGACTGCTGAATCATCTGAATGCATGTTTTGATGTCACATGTATTTGCTGGTAAGGGAGGAAGTACAATACAGGAAATGAGTCTGTCAACCATCGGAATGGTTCTGTCTCGAATGGGAATTGGTGGTGCAACGTTCAAAGGTTCAGGTTCCATGTTGACTAAAGCTTCTTGGCCTTCTCGCCTTTCCTTCTCAACTGTCTGATGGTTCTTTCAATTTCTGGGTCAAGCGGATCGGAGTTCAAAGCTTCTGGTTCGTCTCATTAATTTCTGAGAACCTGAAACACAAGAAAACAAAAACAATAAGTAAAAAGAAATTAGATACAAGTAAAATCTAACCCCTAAACTAATAGTAAAAGATAAATAAGTCCCCGGCAACGGCGCCAAAAACTTGACCGGCGTAAACACACACGTATAACGCAAGCGCACGTATCGTTCAAGTAGTATAAAAATATCGATCCCACGAGGACTTAATATCTAATCTATTAATTTTATGAGGTCAAATGATTACTAGTATCTAACAGGTTGTTGATTGATTTGAAATGGTGACGATTCTAAATTTAAAAACAAGTAAATAAAATTGTTCGAAAGTAGGTTTTAAGAAAATTCAATATTAAAAACTATCTAGGGTTGTGATTTCTTCCAATATCATTTTAAAGATGAAGTGGTTATCTTAAGTTGGGTAATATATTGATTTATTAACCTGGAACACTAAATTATGTGTAAGCCTCTTCGATGGTCAGACACAAATATCCAGTTTAACCCAATTGAACCATATGTCTATGTCAACCAAATTATCTGGATTCATTAAGTTTAAGTTCCAATTATGGCTACCCCCGCCCGACAGGTATATTCCTATCCTGTAAGGAAATCTATTAAAGGGTTATCTATCCTCAAGGAAGATCGTGGGCTATTGAGTCTAAGGTCTTAAACCTAAAATCCCTATGTCTAGTTCATTTTAGATTTACCAGTTCAATTTTATTAATGGCCAGTTAATAAAAAGCATTAGATTAAGACTCAATAAATAAACCTTTATATTACCCAACTATAATCTAACCCCTTATAAACCGGTGATATTGGATTTCATCACAACCCCAGATAACTGGCTTAGTTACGACACATATTTACGGGTAGTAAAAACTTAAATAAAAAAAGACATAAGAAAATACTAAAAATTAATACTGAAAAGTAAATGCTGAAAGTAAATTGCTGAAAAGTAAATGCTGAAAAGTAAAAAGTAAAAGTAAAAAGTAAAAGTAAAAAGAAAAAAAAAAAAATAAAAATAAATTACTGAAAGTAAATTGTTGAAATTAAATAAAGTAAAAGTATAATAAGAGAATGCTGGGGTTAGAGGATCAACTTTTATTACTACTATTTTAGATATCTCCCTTAATATAATATATTAACTTTGCGTGATAATTACTAACCAGCCATATAGGCGGT
Organism: Zanthoxylum bungeanum; assembly: GCA_019454045.1. Lineage (NCBI taxonomy): Eukaryota > Viridiplantae > Streptophyta > Magnoliopsida > Sapindales > Rutaceae > Zanthoxylum > Zanthoxylum bungeanum. Next base: position 47,033 of record SKCR01036610.1, read on the forward strand.
ATCCTGATTAAGTCAAATTAATAATTAATTACCAACCGACCAACCAGGCGGTATCCATATAAGTCAGGTTAAAACCATTTATAATTAATTACCAACCGACCAATATAGCGGTATCCCTTTTTAAGTCAGGTTTTAAATAGTTTTTATATTATAATTAAGGGAGATTAATCTAAATAGTAATAATAAAAGCTTTACCTTTCACCCCAGCAAAGGAGAATTACCTCCTCATTGCTTGAAAAATAAAAACTGCAAAAGTAAAGAAAGAAAATGTTGTGCGTAAAAGTAAATTGCGGAAAGTAAAAACTGAAAAGTAAAGAAAAGAAAGTGCGAAATGAAAATTAATTACTAAAAACTGTAAATAACTAAACTAGATACAATCTTCTTATTTATTCATTAAGAATTTCAAAGAAGAAAGTATGAATTTTACAAATGAAATGGCTTGGTATTTATAGGCAAAATTTTGCCACCATCAAATCATCCATCAATTCTCCACCAAATCCATTATTAATTTCTCCACTAATTACTCCACCAAATCCATATTTGCTCCACTAATTGCTTATCTTGTTGGGTGGTGATTTGATAATTTTTATTAATTATTTATTAATTAATATTTTGCTTTGAAAATGATTGATAATGACTTTTAATAGTTCATCCATTTCGGGCATGCAATCTTCAGAATTCGAAATATTTTGTCTTTAAAAGTTGTAGATCTTTGAGTCTTCTTTAATCTGGAACTTGAATCAGCTCAATCCGATATCTGAGTAAAAGGTTATGCCCAAAATACGACAGATGCGCAAAACTGGAATTTCCAAAACTGCACTTCGTCAAAACGCCCTTTCAAGTTTCCAATCTCCAAAATTAAAATATCAAGTCCAATAATTGCCATTATTTGACCCATATTTCATCCTAAATGATTTCATTGAGACCCGATATTATTTTATCTGCAAAATAAACTAAAACACATCAAAAAGTTCATCAAACCCGAGAAACTAAATAAAATATTAAGTTAAAGGGGCGGTAAATATTGATATATTTTCCGCTCATCAAGTACTCAACAGGGTTAGAGGCTTCTCCAAAAAATTAGTGGGAAGCTATTATTGAATTTGCAATTTCGTTCAAATACTTTCCAAATACGCGCTTTCAAATTATTTCATCCATTATATATTTATTAGTTGGACTAATATTTTCTATTTTCCTTGTAACAGTTGGACTGTAAACCCAAATATCGTTATGAATAGTTAGACTATTGCAATTAGATGACTCGAAAGATCGGTTAGAGACATTATCATGGGCGAAAATGTCTTTAAATGGCGTGAACTTTTCTTACTGGGATATGAACCTCAGGATTTTCCTGGGGGCTGAGAGGATGCTCTATACGATAGGGAGACCTCTCGGGCCTAAGCCCGGAAATGAGCAGCCGCTTGAGCTTGAGCTTTGGAAGACTCATAGCGATGACAACTCAACTGCTCAATCCGTCATGCTCGCTACGATGACCCCTCAATTTCATCACCAAAACAATGGATTGGATCCATATACTATGATGGAAAAATTGAAGGACCTTAATCGATCTAACCTTAGATCGCAAAGGTATGAATTAGAGAAGAAGCTCTTTCGCTCTCGAATGTCAGAGGGTACATCTGTTGAGCACTATGTGTGGCAGATGATTGCTGACTTTGAACAGCTGGGTCAGCTTGGCATAACCTTTGAGGAGGAGACTTCTATAGATTTGATCTTGCAGTCTCTTCCTGACAGCTGGAGCGGGATCATCATGAACTACAATATGATGAACCAAGACCATACTCTTGAAGAGACTGTAAGATCAAATCTTTGTAAGTCTCGTCCTCGTAGGTATTTCCCAGCTAACCTAGCTGTTCGATGTCAGCAATCATCTGCGACACTAGTGCTCGACAGACGTATCTTCTGACATACGCGAGCGAAAGAGCTTCTTTTGCAATTCATACTTCTAAGATCTAAGGTTAGATCCATGAAGATCTTTAATTTCAACATCATGGTATAATGATCTAATCCTTAGTTTTGACGACAAAATAAAGTATCATTGCAGAAAGCATAAAGGATTGAGCACTTAAGTTATCATCACCATGAGTCTTCCAAAGCTCATGCTCTACTATTTGCTCAACTTCGGGCTCAGGCCAGAGAGGTTTCTCTATCAAATAGAATAACTTCTCAGCACCCAGGACTATCTTGAGGTTCTATTCCCAATCTGAAAATTGGAGCCGTTTAAAGACATTTTCTCCCAGGATTATGTTCTAAACGCTAATCTTTTAGTTATCTTGATTCCATTAGTCCAACTATCCAATCAACGATTTTGGGTACAATAGAATATAATGATTACTATAGTCTAACTATATAATCAACTACAATTGATCGGTTACATTCAAATGTATTGATTACTATAATCCAATTATATAACGAACTACAAATGAAGTAGTTTGAATACAGTCCAACTGTTAAATTAAAACAACAATTGAATATTAGTCCAACTAATATATTTATTAATGACAAAAAATAAAATGAGCGCGTATTGGCAAGTAGTTAAACGAAATTGAAAATTTAATACTTGCCTCCCACTATTTTTCGGCGAGCCTCTAACCCTCTGTGGAGTACTCGGGAAACCTAGTTTCCTAGTGGGCTAGGATCCCGTTAAATAACACACAACCTTGACTTTGGCCAACAAGTTGTATGAAACTTAACTAGGTAGATCTCTAAGATCAATTGGATCTCATCCAATTCCTAGATCCGGTAGGTGGTCCTCCAAATCTGAAACATATATCCAATATATGTCAATATATCCAATATATTCCCTAACCTTTTCCTCTAAATCAACTAAGTCTTGGCTTTGGCTCAACAAGCTTAATGATTCTAGTTAAGCGTGACCCATTGACAGTGGGAAAGCTTCGTAATCGAGGTCGATGAACAAGAAGTGACCTTAACTTTGGCCAACAAATCACATCTTGCCCAAGACGTATGATATGGAACAAAGCTTTCGTGATTCAAACACATCCGCGATGGACAAAGGTCTTGACTTTGGCCAACAAACCAATGCCAATCTTGGATCTTGAGAGAAAATCATTCAATGGAAGGAAAAACACTTAATATGAAATGAGGGTTTTTATCGCGATTTGGCAACCAATTTATTATCTTTAATTAGGTCTCATCATACACCCTTAAGCATGCATTCTAAAAGTATAATAAGGCACGATAAAATTAATAATGATATGCAGATGGATATACAACAAATTTTTCCTATAATAAATCTCTCTCTTTCCTCTCTCCCGTTAGCACTATTCATACTTCTACCCATTACATAATACTTCTAAAGAAACCTCATTTACATTGAGGGGAATTGGTGAGAAGAGGCTGGACACGCAGGTCCAATTTAATAAATTCTAAATTTATTATAACAATTTCCAAAATTGCCCTCACCCTTCTAATATCCATCCGATATACATTATTCATACAATACATCCATGTATTCACATAAAGCATGTTATTCAATCAATCTAATCCAATTAATTAATCTTTGAATTAATGATCATCCAATGTTCAAACAACGATTTGATTTGTGCGAGTCCAACTCGTTAAAGAATAAGTACTCAAAGTGCGTATTCTTGAATTATATCGAACTACAAATTTAAATCCTATTTAATTTGTATCCAATATTAATTCATATTTAATTCCAAATTAAATAATTACACTTAATTATGTGCCTTTTAGACTTAGATTCTAAATCTAATCTTAATGGGTCTCAAAGGCCCAATTAACATCCAACATCATTTTAATTAAAGTCCAATGGGCTTTTAATTAATTTCTTAAGGCATGGACTTTGGCAATCAAAACCCAATAAGGAATCACCCTTTGCCATAAAATTAATTTTGGCCCATTAGGCCCAATTAAATATTTAAAGGCCCATTTATTATATTTAGACTTTACGAAATGGTTTTAGGCCCAATTTGGATCAAATCCAATTGTCCTAAACTAACTTGGCCCAACCAAGCCCATAAAGGCCAAATACAATAATTTTAGCCCAATTCCAAATTGAAGACTAATTTATTAAATTACAATATTCCAAATATCACAATTTTAATTAAAGTATATTAGCCATAATTAATTAGTTAAATTGATATTTCCAAAACACCAATTTACCTAATTAATCATGCTTTAATATGTTCAATTCATGTCCAACACAATTGAAGCAAAATCAACTCATAACATGCTTCTTCAAGCTCACGGCAATTAGGCATTTTTATATCAAATTTTGATTTCAATCCAATTAAATCACAAATCAATATACTCATGCATTTTAAACACATCCAATGGTCTAAAATCAAAAAATCACCATGAGATACAAGAGTCATAACATTCGGCGATGGCATCAAATTTGGGGAAAATTAATCTAATCAATTTTTCCCAAAATTAATCATGCATAACTCTAAGTTATCATAATCTAAGCATAACCAAACATTCAATTTGAAGAAATCATGCTCAAATCACAAAATCCACAAAATAAAGTCTATGAACCCTAAAATATTTCATGCTTAAATTGGCTCTGATACCATTGTTGGGTTCTCCTAGAATATGCCAAGGATCTATTAAGCATAAAATTGTGTGAATAATCAACGAAGTTTGCGGAAAAATCACTTACATTGATCGGCTATTGGATGTAGAGATAACAAAAATTTCCAACCTTTGTGTAGTGCTCCAAGCTCTCATTTGTATGAATGGTTTAGCTCCAAGCTTGATCTTTGAATTCCAAACTCAAGGGGATAGTTTCCCTATCACCTTTGTTGACTCCTTTAATGTGCTAACATGCAAGATTTTTGAATCCAAAATCATCAAACATGAACCCTAGGTTCACGCCACTTTGTGAGATAGAGAGGGGGGAGTATTTGGTCATAGCAAGCATGAGAGGGAGAGAGTGTAATGTGTTTCTTGGTTTGATTTTCCAAAAATCAATAATGTATTACCAAATCTTCCAAAGTTGGTAAAAGGACTTACTCATCAATTAAAATAATGAAAGTGTAAGACACAAGCTAACATCAAAAGTCTTCTCTAACTTCCATCACTAAAAAGTAAGTAAAGTGACAAGTGATGTGACTTGTGGGCCCCACTTTAAATTCAAAATTCGAGTGGGCCAGATAAACACATTTCGGGCTCGAGTTCATTAATTCCGAATTAACGAATTTTTCATTGCGACTTAATTAAATCAAATTTAATAAAATACTAATGCCTCGCAAAATTATTACGAAAGTCGCTCGCGAATTAATTCTAAATTAATTTGTTCGCCCGAATTAAAATCCAATTTTAATTCCGCTTTGAAATCTAATTTCATTTAATATATTGAATATATTATTTAATTGATTAATTCCAAATTAATCGTTCTCTCTCTACTATTTGAATTTTATCCTATATAAATTCTTTCCGCAATTAATCCTATATTAATTTTCTCTCTCTCATAATTAATCCCAGATTAATTCTGTTCGAGTCAAACGTCATCAGTGAATCTTCGGGAAGAGACCCATGAGATCCCTGGATATGTTGGCAGTAAATCCGGTCATCGGACTATTCGAACACGCGCGTACCTCGTACCACGTTCTTACCGATTTACAAGACATGGTTGGCTTCTAGCAAAACACCGTGCCTACCAAATTCTCCAGAAATATTCTTTAAAGGAATATGTAATCTTTGTTAGGCGTAGTATACGTAGTTTTGCGTATTACGATCCAGTATCGGATGTCACATGCAAGGCCTAGGGCTGGAATTGTGTCTGCCCCGTACGAAGCATATATCGGATCACTAGCAACTAGTTCCTATAATCGGATAATCATGACCTTGTCATATTATCCCGATAGCTGCAGCATACAAGAGTACCAGTTCCGTATCCTGCGTGATCATCATCTCCATATGACTGAAGTGATACTTCCATCTTGACATCACACCCTATACACTACGATTCTCAATATACCCAGAAGACGCGTACACAAAACTGTTAAAGCCCTGGACGACCAAAACCAAAGTATACTATTGTCGCAAGTATTAGCGATGCAAGTCTCAGGTTAAGACCAAATACACCTACCCTGATTCGGATTCCCATAGACACATAGTCATACTACCAATAGGATTCTGAGGGGTCTATCCAGAGCGAAGCTGTTTCCGTACCATTAGTAAACAGAACCTCCTATTACACTTTCATGAGTATCCAATACCCAAATATATGAGAACTATGATATTACGCTTCCATAACACGCACAAGTGTAATACTAGCCTATTCGCATTATCGATGTCCAGTCTTGATAATACTACGACTAGGGATTTTAATGATTAAACCTTACGTGGATTAATATTGTCTCATATCTTATTAATCTGCTTCTAATCATATGGACTTTTATCATTTATATATCCCGGTAATCCAATTACAAATGATAAAAGAGCGATTTCCTTTGTCACATAGTTAATTTGTACAACAACACCACGTTCTGTATAAATAGTGATGCTATGGGTCATAATTGTCCAACAGTAATTGCACACTATACTGTAAATCCTAGGGTATTTTTCTAATATACACGTATCACTAAACCAGATTTAGTTTCGATCTAATCGTAATCAGATCGAATAAGTGTATAAAAGACAAGGGTGCTACCACTAAATTAGTAATATTATGGAAAATTGAATTGCTCGTATTTATGAATCAGATATATATATGATCCGGATTGGCACTTCGAGCACCAACCCTAACACTTTCTCATTGGCCTTAATCCGGTTATTATAGGCATTACGTGCAGCTTTACTAGTATTAGGTGCTAGCTTAGGAGGACATTCCTCCATTAGGACAAATTTAAGGTCATCGCAGACCAAAATAACATTCATGTCACTTTTCCATTAACATATTTATCCCCGGTTAATTTTTCTTGTTGTTTGAGAATTGAGTTGATTGCAGATGCCATGGATGAAAAATAAATGTGCATTCATTCATTCATTCGTCGTATATAAAAATTTTCAAACATTATGGCATAAAATTAAACATGATGCATGATCAATATATAATGAATTAGAAACCTAAAAGAATTACTATGCCACGATTATCTATCATCCCATAAATAAGTGTCACCTTAGGGTAGGTCAAATATTCTCATGATAGATTGAGACATTCTCAATTGATTAATATATCTGAAATAACTCTTATTCCTATATCAATCAACTACCATTATTTTGATTAAGAAGTATTGATTAACAACTTAATCATTCCTTTGTGAGTGTGACCTATTATTTCGGAACCCTTGGACTTAAAAAGTGAATTATCACTGTAGGGTAAGTCAAATCACTAGATACATCTAGAGTCCCTATCATCTCGGAATCCAAACCTGATTTTGACCCAAAATGGACACCATCCGTAGGGGGACGGGAGCAAAGCCATATCGAGGCGCCATTTGAATCTCGCGTTTGTGGATAATAATGGAGATCATGGGATATATTGTGGTATACCCCTCTCCTACTCACTATTTCCAGATTTAAGGTTTCTATCTCACTAGTTTCGAATGTATTAAGATATTTCTTGGCTAAAAACATATCTTTATTAATAATTGAGTTATTAGTATTCTGACCAATTTTAACTGTTAAAAGTTTATTCATTAATCCCAATTAGTCTTACCATTTACTTAATTAAATTATTTTAATCAAGTTTCTATAGTGATCTAATCAATTTAACTATTAATTATTAGTCCAATATTAGGTTTTAAAATTTAGAATTCAACGAACGGATAAAATGTCATTAAGCCATTTAATTTATAAAAGCATATTATTTATTCTAAATATACGTGGTATTGTATCCCGAATGCAGACCAAATTATCATCCATTCGGAATCGGCTATGGAATTTACATCTGGGTTTCCATCCGATATAAGGTCTATTTGTACTTAAAATTGAATTCGCAATTTTTAAACCTTTAAACCAATTAATCTTATTAATCTGTTTGTATGCATCTTATATTCTTATTTAACTTTCAAATTACATAAAATCATATTTTATGACTAGAATATCATGCATGTCTTCATGTTATGGCATAGAAAAATACAAGAGTAGGCACCCTAGGCTATATGACATATTAATAAATATTTTAAAACATACATATTTCCCAGGCATGGTCGTCGCGACTTCCTGAAGTGGGTGTCGCGATGCCCATAATTCCAGTGAGCAAAATTGCATCGGGTGTGGGTCGTGTCGCGACGCAACTTGATGCACGTCACGACACGACTAGTTCACGTCGCGACGGGGAATGAATCACGCCGTGACACGAAACATTCCAATAGCTTTGTAAGAGCTACAATGTGCGCGTTGCAACTCGCAGAGGTTGCACGTCATGACACGCTCCTGTTTCCAATGGCAAAAATTTCATAAATCATGTACGTAGTAAAATTAATTAACCGGGCTCTTATTTTTATAAACTAATCTAATTAGTACAATAAATCCAAGGCATCCATTGGTCTTCAAATTTTTTTCCATGGTGTGTTGTTGAGTTCTTCGCAAAATTTCTTCGTAATTAGTCTTTCTCGGTATGGGCTCCTCCAAGTTACAAATATAGTTACAAAATGGAGTTATTACAAAGGAAATAAATTTACAACACTTGAAAGAATATGGCATTATGGCCTTACATTCCCAATACAAAAAATAAAGCTGGAAAAATTAACGACTAACGCAATACATTCATCATATGAATTAAAAACAACATTAATCACATGAACATTAAAACCATTCATCTCATGAATCAAAATGTGCCTACTCATCACAACATACATTCTAATAATCTATTCTCATATAAATTATTAAAAACTTAAAACTTAAAAAAGAAGAGTTAATAACACTTTCTACATTAGCTAATGATGCCAATTGTAGGAAATTGTTTCCCTTATGCGGCGGAAGTTACGTATGTGGTGGTACCGACTCCGGTATGGATTTTAAAAAACATTTCCTCCTCTTTGTTGTTTCTAGTTTTTTCCAACACTTAGAGAGTGCTCCAATGATGTAGATGAGTTTCCTTTGTTTTCCAACACTTGGATCAATCACTCGATCTTCTGAACTATGACTCGAAACCAAAAACCCAAAGTATGGCTTCACTTACAAAGATGATCTCTAAATAATTTAGAGAACTTAAATTATCACAATGGTGTTTGGCGTTTTGAATTTCTTTCAAACTCTCTTCACAACTCTTGTGAATGTTTGATCTCTCTCTCTTTTCAATTTTTGTGAATGAATGAGAATGACATTATTCAAGTTAGTGAGATGGTAGAGATTATATGCTTTTACACAAGGCAACTAACTTTGTCATTAAACATCTAATATTTTCTTGCAATGGCAAACACATTAATGTGTATGCCATAACAAAGCATAAGAATCTTAAGTTAAGGATAAAGACTTTGTCATTAAGCATCTAATTCTTCCTTGCAATGGCAAACACATCAATGTGAATGCCAAACCAATTTAGCTAATGACAAAACCCTTTAGGTGTATAAATGCCACCTAATTGACATAATATCTTGGAGAGCATGGTAAGCCATATGGCTTTGTCTCCAAAGTAAATAAAAAAATATATCTTAATAATGATTTATTTAACCTTAATTATATTGTAGCAATTATTTCATAATTATTACTAACTTGATTATCTCATAATCCAAGAATTCTAGAAAATATTAAGTTAAACTAATTTAACATAGTTTTTATTTGTGACAAAAATATATAAATATTCTTATTAATAATATATAAATAAAATGTGAGCATATAATTAGACAATATAATTATATTAGGTTTGCTACAGTTAATCAAGCTAGTAAGAGGACCAAATGGACCTACTGTAAGGGATATGCCCTATACCCAACTTATGGATGGGTTATATGTACATGTATTTGTAATATTTTTCATTAATTAATAAAATGGCAATATTTATTATACGTGTCTTACATAAATTATATGAATCATCAAACACTGTAATAAAGCCATTGGAGTAATAAGATGATGGCTTCCACGCCTTATGAGAATCATTACTCTCAAACGTTCCTAGTCATAGTTTTGAGAATAATCTGGGCGTTCACAAAACAGAGAGACTAGTATGATGATATGATCCGCCTTTAAGTGGGGTAGCCGATCTCATAGGCTACTAGCGGAGATCCGTCCGCTTGGTGTATCACATGGATGCATGAGTTGCTCGTGTCCATCAAACTGACCGCCGAAATTTTTCATATGGAGTATTTATCTCATGTGTCTGTGAGACTTTCATGTATCGATTGTAGGACTAGTCCTTAGACTTGAGGTCTTTACAATCTTATGTGTGGATCAAATAACTTTGACATTCTCCTTCCCCGGTTCAAAAGATCCGGTCATAAGGGTATGATTGGGTCATTTGTTGAAACACATGAAGTTTGTAAAGATACAACAGAGATCGCCACTCTCTCAGATAATATTTTCTTATAAAAGTAGTATTCCAGTTCGCGGGTTGATATGTGTGATCAGTGCTTGAGACTGTGGCCGCAGTGGAAGAATCATGTGAGATTCTTGGGTTAGCACGATTCATGACACTATCAGCATCATACCTTTGACCATATGGGTAGACACTTTCTGTACCCTAGGTCAAAAGGTGGGGGTACAGTGAGGCGAGGGACCGTATCATATGTAAATCGCATACAAAATGGGTATATATCTTTCCTTCTCATTTGGGGGCCTTGGCATGTTGTTAGATGTCAACATTGGTCATTGAAATCGAACGACCATCTGATCGGAGGATAATTTATGTTAGATTAAATTATCACGATTCATTTCATGTCCAACTTGAGGGAACCCAAAAGGTCACACACAACAAAGTCGAAATCAATGGTTAACAGTGCACAATACAAATTTAACAGCATATATGATTGCTATAGGAATTGTTTCATAATGGTTCAATATGTTTAATTATTGACATATCATTTATGAGGTTCAATAGTGGCTTATGGATTGGTGAATGACGATAGGGGCACTTGGGAATTGGAATAAATAAATAAATAAAAAGGGGCGCAAATGTCGCTTCATTTTTTTTTATTTTTTTTATTTGTTATTTGTTTTGAATTCCAATTCGCCCGAAACTCTTATTAGGGTTTTATAATCTCATTAAACCACTAAATTAAGATCCAATGGCTAAGATTAAATTAGCA